>CAMOHE010043746.1:0-110060 GCA_946598075.1 Artocarpus hirsutus | reverse complement strand
TACGGAAGAAAAACAACAAAAGACTTGCCGACATGCATATTAGACACACATGGGCACCACAAGAAAATTTTATGCAGCAGTACATTTTGGCCCTTCTCTCTTTCATTATTGTGCTGATTTACCAAAGCCGGACCAACGGCAGTTGCAGGACGGATTAGACCCGCACACGAAGCAATTAATTCGTTTTGTATTTTTTTTATTTTTTCCCTTTTCTCTATTTCCTTTTTGTAAATATTAGCAACTTGTTTGATTACTCACTACTCACCACTCGGCTCTACGAGGTTTTTTTTATTATTATTATTTTTTGAAGCGTTTTAATGATTGACACCGTCTTTATCTTTTACAACTGCTGGGTGGTTGAATTAATTTTTTAATAATCTATTTATGAGTGAGAGCAGTACTTTTGCATGCTGCAAAATTTTTAAGGAGGCATTAATAAATTATACTATTAAAAAATATTGATTTAACCACTAAAAATGGAAGTTCTCACAGTAAAAATTCTCTTTTCCTTTTTATACTTCTCTTTAAGCATTGGGCCTGTTTGCCATTATTTCGGCATATTGTTTTTAGTTTTTGTAACCGCCTACAACAATTTAAGGCTCTACTTTTAAAAAGTTGCTTTAAAAAGCTACTGCTTAGCAACAATAGTTGCAAAGAAGCCCATGGTTTGCTTTTTTACCTCAACTTCTACTTTTATAATTTCAAATTACTAGATTAACCTTAGTAATAATACATAATTTTCAAGTTCCCTATTTGTTTTGTTGAAAACAAAACATATTAGAAGTACGTCTAGAAATATATTCAAATACTTTCAAAAAAGCAAAACATATTAAAAATAAATCAAATATCGCGTTATTTTTTTTTACGCTCAAATATCATATTATGAATTAGAGTAATTTAGTTTTTTGTAATTTAATTGAAATTAATAAAAATTAAAACTATAAACATGCTTAGTAAAATATGTCTATTTTCGTAATTATATTTCTCCGTAATAATTTTATACATAATTTATCGAACACCTGTAATTCTACTTATGGTCTTTATAATAGCTTTGAAAAAATTTACCAAACATCTACATGCTTCTGTTTCACGACACAGGATAGCATAACAATACCAACTAGCCTATAATTTGGTGGCAGAGTTTTGTTTTTCTATTTTGTTTTGATTTTTCTGGTCGTTTTATATTTTGAGAAAGAATTTGTGACGAACGCTTTACAACCAAAAATTGCCATCGGAGATGTGGTTATTTACTTTGCCAATTTGGTGAACGGGCCACAGGGAGTGATGGAAGGTGGGTGAACGATCAGTAGGAGCTTTTGCACGTACGAGGAGCTTTGTCCATATTGATGGAGTTATCAAGAACTAGTATGGGTAATCATGGAATCAAATCTAACTAATCGCACAAATCAAATCAAGCCGTGTAATTGGGTTTTGCTGGAATTTTGGTTTGGAATGGATTGAAAATTTTTTAAGGAGAATTTTCATAAATATAACCTTTTAAAATTTATTTTTTATGTGTTACGTATGTTTAGTTGTAGCATAATTTATCATGTATTTGACACATCGATTTTAACTCGTCAGTTTAAACCATGCATAGTATAAAACTCTTAATAATTACAATGTAAAACCAAAACCAGCTACAGTATAAAACTTTCACATTCTATACAACACTTAAATTCATTTTTTCAATTCAAATCAGTTTGTCAGATACCTTAGTAACAAGTATTATAAATAACAGTATGGCACAACTTTTTTAAATATGTATGAATAAATCATTTTTTTTAAATGTGTTGTAATTTTCTGATTTCTTTTACAGTGATACTTTAGTTTGGTTTGCAGTTTAGATGTTTTCGGAATAAAAATATACAAAAATAAGTCTATATATATACAAATTTTACTATATATAGCATCATTATACAAATATTATGAATATATATATATATATATATGTATATATCAGAGGTAACTCAGATTTAGAACATTATAATTTAAAACTAGTATAAACTTTACGAATTTTTCTTAAATTATGTCATAAACTTTACGAACATTATAATTTAAAACTAGCATTGAGAACATTAATGTGCTTCTCCAACTTTAAAACGTACATATTGTGTAACTTGAATATTTTTTAAGATTCACCACTTAAATTTTCGGGTTAATTTCACTTTTGACTATTAAACTATACAACTTATCTTATTGTGACTCTTGAACTTTAAAATGTAGTAAATCACACCCTTAAATTACTTCACTTGTCCCATTTTGGCTCTTTCTTTAACAAAACAATTAAACATTAATGAAATTGAGCCAATAATTTTACTTTTGAACCCTAAATTATCGAACTTGTCCTATTTTAACCCTTAAACCTTTAAACTATAACAAATTACACCATTAAATGATGAAACTTGTTACATTGTGACCATTCCATAATTAAATCTATTGAATATTAATGGATTAAAACAAATAACCATTTTGATCTTTTAACTCTATACATGTTTTCATCATATTTTTTGAAAACAAAATATCTAAATTTTGTTTATCTATTATATAAGTTTTACTTTTTTTTTCTTTCATTTTATATAGTTTTGTTGATAAAAGCTTTATTATTTTTTTTTGCTCAAAAAGTTTTATCAGATTTTCTCCATCGTATATTTAAGATGAATTAAAGTAAAACAAAAAACAAAAGAAATACCAACAAATAAGGAAAAAAACACTAGATATATAGATACCTAATAAAAAGAACATGTAGATAGTATAATATAACCTACTTATCTTTTTTATGACTAAATTTTGAGGTTGAATACTACGTGAATAGCATAGTACGGAATGCACGGCTTAATCTCAATCATCAATCCATTATTAATCGATCAGGTAAAATATATGTGGCTTAATTAGTTAATATTTAACGGATTTAGTAATTAAATGGCCAAAATAAGACAAGTTTTATAATTTAAAGGTGTGATTTATTATAGTTTAAGGTTTAAGGGTCAAAATTAGATAAGTTGTATAATTCAGGGGGACAAAAGTGAAACTATTGGCTCAAGTCCATTGATATTTAACGGTTATGTAAACAGATTTTAAAGTTTAGGGGCCAATATAGGACAAGTTATATAATTTAGGGGTAAAAAATGAAATTAACCGTAAAATTTAAAACATTTTTTTTTTTGACAAAATTGTTGAGATTTTATTTTATTTAAGACTATATATAATATTAACGGGATAATATGAATGTTCTTCGTTCCAAATAAATTAAATAGGTGCCAAAGTCTTATATATATACTTATATACTATGTTATTTAAGTAACTGCTCAAAAGCAAGAAAAGATTGAAGAAAATTTAAGAACAAACCATGATTCAATTGGGCTCGTTAAGGGTTTAAAAAAAGAGAAAATTACATGTTATGTTATACTTTTAAAAAGTTATAATTATTTATATCATATTTAGAAAAGTTTATGTCATACTATCATTTATATTACATACTAAATTATGTCACAAACGAACATGGATGACATTTATAAAAAGTAAATATTGAAGGATGGTATTTATAAAAATTTCCCTTAAAAAAAGCTAGTTAATTTATCATTTTAATGTACATAATAAGTATTATTCTAAAAAAAAAATTCCATTTAAAAAATACTATAATTCATGTGGCACAATAGGTACTTTTTAAAGTTTGAGGTGTGTATTGATACAAATTATATAGTTAAAGGAAAATACCTAAAATTTGTCCCTATAATTATATAGAATTAAGAAAGATTTTTGGTAAACATAATGAATGCAACCATATTTAATTACTCATAAAATCCGATCCATAAAACAACATTGAGAAAAAATAAGAAAAGTAGTCGATACAAATTCATATCCCAAAGAGGGGAGCAGAAATACCTATTTGTTAGTCTAACATTTTTTAAATAAAGAAACTCAATCATATATGCAAGATCCTAAAATAGGATTATTATTATTTTGGTATGACATATGTGACGTAAAATTTTCTACTCAACCTTTTATTCATAAACTCTTAATTAATTTTGCAAAATTATAAAAGAAAACCAAAGCAAAAGAAGTAAAAAAAAAAAATCATAAAATAGATTTCTTCGTTATTTTGTACTAATTCTATTTATTTTTTTATAGTTTTACAAAATTAATTTAAGATTTGCTAATAAAATAGTAAGTTTGAAATTTCACATAAGAAAACATGAGTTTGAGGTACCCAAATAATTTTGAAATGTACATTATACTGTTTTAATATTTTTTAAATAATAACATACTTATGTGATGTTTTCTCAAAATACAGTATACCAAAATGATAAAAACCCTTAGCCATTGATGCATTTTTTAAAGAAAAATGCTACTAGCAACACTTTCTTTTTTACTCTCTTTTACACCTTATGCATTCATTGTCTAACATGTAAAATCCATTATTTAAATAATAATTTATCATATTAATGAATTTCAAGTGTCAAACTAATGTCTAATACGTAGAATCTACTATCTAATTTTTTATTTAAATAATAATTTATCATGTTAATAGAATTTATGTATTAAACTCTAAAGACCAAAGGTGTGAAAGAGAACGAGAAAGAGAGTAAGAAGGAGATTGCTACTAGCACTCAGTATTTTTTAAAGCACCTCTCCTAAAGGAGTGACTTTACATTACTTTTTTTTGGTTTGTTTCTTTTTAAATTTGTTAGAAGCTAAACTTTAAGGGTCCTCGTCATAAGCTAATCCTATGAACAATTTTTGGTTTGAGTTGGGTTGTGCTGGCCAAACTGTAGATTGATTGCATTTTAATGGAAAAATACTAAAAACACTCCCTCTGTTTTGTCTAAATATCAGTTTTGTCCCTTTTATTATTAAAGTGCACAAAATACCTTATTTGTTTTGCCTAAATACCAGTTTTATCCCTCTCGTTATTAAAAAGCACAAAACAACCCATGCGTTTTTTAAAATTTCAAGATTATCCTTCCTAATATATAGTAAATGTTATTTTAAATATAACTTGCAACTGATGCAGCAACAACTACAACAGCTACGGCAACCACACTTGTAATGTCAACTAAAAATGCAACCCCAAGTGGGACTCGACCGCGTCGACAAATATTATTAGTTTTTTTATTAAATTATTAATTCGCTATGTTTAGTCGATGTTCATGCTAATTTAAATATTATTATTATTTTATCTAAATGCATATTTTTTTCATTGAAAATAATTGAAAGGTTATTTTTTTTTGTGTGTGTGTATGCTTGTGTTTTTTTGATTATTTTTTTTTATTTTTGAATAAAATTTTTTAAAAACTAAAACTGTTCTGCAAAATCTTTACTAAATACAATTTAAAACATTATTAAACCAAAGTATTAATAAAATCAATCTTAAAAAGTTAGAAACTCTCAAAATGATTGAAGTATTTGCTTTATTAAAATATTTATTTGAACAATTTAAATTACTTTTTCTTTATTTTTTTTAGTTAGGTTATATTTTAAATAATATTTAACAGATATTTGGAAGAATAGTCTTAAAATTTTGAAAAAATTAATTACTTCAAGGATATTTTGAGTATGATTTTGAAAACACAAAGGGTGTTTGAGGAATTTTAATAATAAGAAGGGCAAAAGTGGTATTTGGACAAAACATGATGTTTGTTTTGGGCATTTCAATAATAAAAAAGGCAAAAGTGATATATGGTAAAACACAAAGGGTGTTGAGTGTTTTTTCCATTTTAACCTTTAAACCACAAAAACTGATATGTTGAAACGCCCTTGAAAACAAGGCTCTTTGTATGGTCGGAATCTTGTTAGGCATCCTATTGCTAGTGAATATTTCTTGATATTGTTTAGTGAAAAATATTAAAATAAAAAAGTATACAAAACCATATATTAGACGTCGGTTTAAAATATAACTCCATCAACAAAGTATTTTGTTTTTCTTATCCTACCATAAATCCATGTTAAAAACAAATATTGAAATAAAAGAAAAAAGTTGTTCGTTCTTTAGGAATGGACATAAAAAAAAAATGCTTAAATAAATGCTTGTGCAAATTGAACATTAATTTAAGGATCTTAAAATGTTTAGTCACTAGAAAATTCAAACAGACAATATAAGTGAATACTAGAAAGTTCATTTTATTTCTTTCATTTTAAGCTAAGTTTGAGATTCCACTCTTAAACTTCATCTAACTCTTTTAAGTTATAATTAAATATATATTGTCCATGTTGCAATTAGATCTAAACGTTGGCATCTTACCTGTTATGGTACATTTTTTATGTGCATGACTAGTTTGAGATATTTGGTATATGACAAAAAAGTGAATGCAACAATGCAACGGCTATCATATGTATGATACCTTTTCAAGTTCCTACTCTCAATAATAGTGATTTATTGGTAACTAATGTGGGGCTTGATGAGCCAAAAAAAAATGTGGGGTTCAATGTGTACTTGGTAATGATTCAAACATCCTCTCATTAGTTAATGCACATGCCTAAATAAAATAGTTGTTATGGTAGTCAATAATACATAAATGGTTTTTCTCCTTTTTTTTTTTTTTCATTGAAGGAAAATACATACACGTTTGGGAATTTGCTAAAAAGAAAGTCCATGAATCGACGGGAAAATAAAAATAAGAAGGATGGTACATAAATAAGGCAATAAAGACGAGGAGAGGGGGGCTGCAGTCGTTGTATTCCTCATTTTGTTTGTGTTGCATATGGTAATTAAACGCAATCAAAAGTAAGAACAAAATTAAAGAAAGAAAATAAATATATGACACAAAAATGAAAAAAATTCATACAAGAAGTTCTTGAACAGTCATTTTTTCATTATTTCTCTTTATATCAATTACCACTATATGCAATGTTGAACTTTGAAATTTTTGTATTATTTTGTATTTGGTCGCTTGGTGTAGTTAGACATAAAATATATCTATATGGGGAGTGGATACAATCGGGAAATCTAGAGCATCGTCCACACGACGTAACATTTTTAGATAAGTTAATTACAATGCGTTATATTAAACATAATATTAAGTTTTGATCATTTAATGTTGTCGTATATTTTGTTCTAGAAGAGGATATATACCATGGCCTAAATGATATCATTGATTAACCATTGTAAAACCTAGCAAAATTAAAAAATAGTCATTTAACCATAAATAGTCTGGCCACTTATTAAAAAGGTGACCAAGACTAATCATCCACTTAATTTATACAAATTCAAAATATTTAGATTATTTTCATTTTCTAACCCCCGAGGAATTAAAGTCATCTTAATTTGGCCCCCTAACACTCCAAATGACACAAATTTGAGCCTTTAAGATTTAATCTAAAACATTAACAATCCTTCTGTCTCCCAAATGTTTAATTTTTGATGATGCATGCAAGACATTGAAACTGAAACTGACATTGAAGACAAATATGCCTATTACTTACATTGGAGACTAAAATTAACATGGTTAACCTAAGCTCAATGAGGTTTTTCAAAATCTTGGATCTCCATCCACGTAGATGAAAGAGGAACTATTTTTGTGATTTAACTTGTTACCTGTATTTCATATGCAATTTATGTACCCAGAGCGCCAAAAATTTAATATTTGGTAGGCAAAAGGACTGTTGACATCATCGATTGAAACTTCAGGTCCTAAAATTTGTGTCATTTAGAGTATTGTAAGATCAAAGTATAACGGCCTTAATTCTCTGGTGGCAAAAAAAAAAAAGAGACCCATTTATGTTTACTTTTCAAATTACAATTTAAACTTATTTGCGACAGTTTTTTTCTCAAGAAATTATAATAGATAACACTTTTTTAAAATTAATTGTAGTAAATAGCAGGTCCTGAAAATATTTATAGTAAACATCGAATTTATGGTGTAAATAATTTATATACCTCCTTATTTATAGTATGAATAATTTTTATTTACATAGTAAATAAGTTACGAATAATTTATTTATCTCATTGTTTACATGTAAATAATTCTTATTTATACAGTAAATAAGTTATTTATATCATTAATTTGTTATTTACCACAATTTAAAACCAAATTTTTACTTTAAAAAATTTCAAAATTTTATTATTTTATTATTCTTTTTGTTTTTATTTAAAAAAATTAAATTTTTATTCTAACTTATGAAGCAAATGAAAAAAAAGGAAAATATTTTTTTGATACAATCTAGTTCTTTTTTTGAAAAAGCAATCTAAAATATTTTTGACAAAAGAATAGGGCGTTTGGAAGGTGGTGGGAACCAGTGGTGAGAACCACTTTTACTGTAGCATATAAGAACTTTACACTGTAGTAATTTTTTTTATTATTACTGTAGCATGTGAGAATTTTTTACTGTTTATAACTAATTTTACGGTGAGAATTGCAGTATCTATCACTTTACCAAACACCCCCGAAAGAAAAGGGTTAAAAAGTGTGGGAAAGAGACTAATGAGAACTTGTACGTGAGAGAAATAAAACGGCGAGAGAGAGAGAGAGAGAGAGGAGAAGAGGGCAGGGAAAGAAAAGGAAAGTTGAAAATGGCATTTCACCGGCCGAACCAAAATCCAAAAAGCCCTTTTAGGCCCTGCCAAAACTGTCTTCCCCCAACCAATCACTTTGCCATTATACACTAATAAAGGCAAACCCCCCCAAAAAAAAACCAAGAAATCCGTTTCTCTCTTTTCTCTAGCTCACAGAGAGCAGAAAGCAGACAACTCAAAGGAGGAGAATCAGAAGAGCTTTCTTCTTTCGCTTTTTGTGTTTCCGCAAAGAGCTTAAATGGGGAGGTTCTTCTCTGTCGTTTCATGCAATGACCGAGGAAGAGCTGGAGCTGGAGCTGGAGGAGGAGCTGAAGCTGCCGATGGTCCTGAAGAAGAGGTACCTTCTGACCACGCCTTTGTAAGCCGAAGGTCGTTTTCGCGCATTCACAGATTCACCAGTACAATGTAGCCCCTTTTCTCTCTGTAAAAAATAAAAATAAAAAAAATGTTTGAAAAAAAAAAAAGAGAAAGAAATCCCATCTCCATTGTGTGGAAAAAGGCAGACAGGATGGAGCCAGGCAAAAATTTTTATATTATATATTTTCCTTTTTTTCCAAGAGAAAAAGAGGAAAAAGAAAGAAAGAGAAAAAAAAAAAAAAAAGGAGTCACACCCCTTTACTTTCTTGGGTTTTTTCTGTGTTTGTTGTTGTTGTTTTTTTCCCCTTTATTTTATGGGTTTTCAAGAAAATTTGAGGAGGAGAAAGGAAAGTACGATTAGTCATCGCATTTGGGTTTTCATCACCACATTCTGATTTGCGGAGAAGAAGAAGAAGAAGAAGAAAGAAAATGGTGTTGTGGTATAATTTTTGGCGACTTTTGATTATTTTGTTGGTGGTGATGATGATGATGTATGTACTCTTTTTTTCCCCAATTTTCCCCAAACATTGAACGATTGAGCTGTTTCAAAAAAGAATATAACGATATATAGTTTGTTCTTTCCTTGCACTGTTTGATTTTCCCATTTTTCATTTTCCTTTTTTTCCCTTTATCATCACATTTATATCCGTTTGTTCTTTGTTATGTCATTTTGCTTGTTGAAGTGAACGAGGATATTGCACTAATTACTGACAAATGGAACTGTTCCATTTTTTTTCCTTCAATAGCGTTTGATGTTACTGTGTATCTCTCCTGTAAACTTTGAGCTGATTATTTTTGTTTTGCCCAAGTGGAAAGTAAATTTATACAGAGAATTCTCTAGTCGGGTAAGGAAAAAAACTCTAGTGCTAGGTTTATTCAACTGTCATACTTTGGTTAATATAATATGATTATAATGCCAAAGCTGCAATCTATTGGTAGTTTTTTTTCCTTCTCTTTTTATACCCTACCGCAGAATTTTCCCATTCATGGATACCATAGTTCTCTCAAGCCAATTTATGTTTGAACTTGTCAAGTGTCTAGTCATTTGTTGTGATTAGTTACTAATTATCCGTTGCTTGGTGGTTATAAGGTTTAACCATGTGTTTGAGATAGTATAATGAATTGAGCAATTCTAACATAAGATGCAACGAGTGTTCCTGAGCAGACTGGGATAAATCTGTCTTTTCTTTACGGTATGACACTTAGGAGTCGACCGTTGTCTTTCGAGTCTTTATCTGCTGATCTATTTTGCTCTTATGGGGCATGTCGAAGTTCTCCAGTGAAAAATATTGAAAACAAGATACTTTTGTTTTAACAATTTTCTTTGTTCTTTTTATTTATTAGATAAACATTCTCCATTCAAAAGTATTGGCTCTGACGTGTGTTGGTCTTCCTTGCAAATGGATTCTGTTTGGTTCTCGGAAGGGCAGAAGTGCGTCCTCTTTTTTTAAATTAAGAATCATTGTGCCTATTTCTAAACTTTTCTTTGTAGTGAAAAATCTTATTTGTTTTGTCTCTGGCTTTCTTCAACCGTATCTCTCTTTTACTCATTCTGATTAGCAAACAATGGTTTCCACTCTTGGCAAAAATGATTGATTTAGGGTGTGCATACAATAGAGGCAATTCGTATGATCAACTCATGGTGCCCTTTATCGAATACCATCTGTTTCCTTCTTTGGTTTCCATGATCTGTCAGACAAATTTCGAAAAAGGTTTCAAAATTCATTTTTGTCATATTTTTGTGTTCTCTTTGAGCTCTGTTGGTTATTATTAAATTTTTCTTCGACTGCCGCTTCTTCGTTTTCAGCTGTTCTCTTTGTGTTGTATCTTTTCCTTGGTTGACCTTTTCTACGTCTGCATTTTGTCAAGTCCCCTTAGATTTTTTCCCCCTTTTTTAGTGTGAATTAAGTATCAACTGGTATCTGCAATTGTGTTGACTTCATCTGTTGTCCCACCCTTTTAGAAATTAGCACTTTTTCCCTTTTTATATACATATATATATATATGTCAAGCACTTTTCAAACCCTTGGCTCTTTGCCGGCTTCCAACAAGGAACTTTTACTTTTGTAACTGTTTTTTGTTTGCAAGTTATGGCTTGAGTATTCCAGAGTCCAATTAGATAATTGAAGTTACACATAGCTTACTCTTTGTTTGTACATACTGAAGGTTATTTACTAATTATAACCGTTTCTATATCCAGTAAATCCCAATTTTCACCATGTCAAAACATATTGTATTATGTGACTTTGTAAGATCTTTGTTGTTTGAATGTACTTCACAAGTATTCCTTCAATAGCTTTCTAAGTTTTATCCGTAGGAACGTGTACTTTTGAAGCTAGTTTTCTTACTCATATAATCCCAATTTTTGTGCTATTTATTTATTTTTGATTGTCAAATAGATTGAATTTGTCACGGATTCCCTCAGGCTTCATGTACCTTTTGCAAAAATATTGGTCAATTTCTTGTTTACATATCATTATCACCTGTTTGATGCGTTTTTTGTCGTATACTGAAAATTTTCATAGATTTTTCAGAGATATTTAGCTGAAGCCATGAGTGGTTGCATATCATCTGAAAAATATTCAAACTTCATTGCGGTATAAAAAGACAGACACAGGAGCAGACAATAAAATTTTTATACGAGTTTTTATTTTTCTTTTCTTTTATCTTTGTTCCTGTATGATGATATGATTGTGTATTAGCTGCATATATAGGACATGCATGTCGTCTGGGGAAGACGGCAAACTTAGAACTGTTTGTTTCTGTCCTCTTTTTCCTGTTGGCATTTGTCCTTGTGAGTTCTAAGGATAATGGGTCAAATCTTTTGTGCTAAAAAGGTACGTACCAGGTTAAAGTTTGTTCAAGTTTGCTGAGACTTCTACTTCCTCAATGTCCTAGGCAACTAATAGTGTTTTCGTTTAGAATCAGTTTGAACTGGTGATCGGATAGTGTGTTTGTCAAAACTTAATTTTGACCAAAATTTTTGGTTTGTTATTATATAAAATTTTTACATGTTACAATGTTAATAAAAAAATAAATTATAATATAAAAGTCTCGTAACTTGTTTTTATCTAAAATTGGTTTAAATCATACTTCTCCAAATACAGCTTAAAGGCTCATTGACACTTAAACCCGAGATATGAACCCTTTTATACATGCTTTTTAATGAATTTTATTGTTAACTTTTTTTAAGTTCTTAAGGGGGTATTTATGCCTGTTCTGAAAAATCTTTGTTCTGTTATAGTCAACGGTTCATGTGAAAAGACAGATTTTTATGCCATTTGTAAAATGGACGGATTGTTTTTATTTTTCTAAACATACAAAATGAAAACCCACATTTTATTAAAACAAACGACATACTCCTGTACGTTTCCTTTTCAAGAGTGGACTAAGGCTTCAAGCATTTTAAATTGAAAATTTTGGTAGAATGCCAAAAAAAAACCTCTCCTTCGTAATTTTGTTGCAGATGTTAGAGTTTTGGGTTTATGCTGCACAGATAGCATGCTTAAAAGCTGACAAAGCGTGTTATATATTAGAACTACAAATCAGCTCTGCTATAAACATAAAGACAAAAAAATTCTGAGCCATCCGATATTCTTGGTCAATTTGAGAAATATCATTTCCGTGGTATTGTTTTTTAATTTTACTAATTCTATGAGTAAGTTTGAAATATACTACTTTCTATTAATATAGATCCACTATTGTTCTAAAGTTTTTGAGTTAGAGTTAAGCAAATATGCATTATTTAAGGATATTTTAGTCCTTTTAAACTATGACTTATGGATTCAATAGAGGGGAAAAAAGTGGTATAACATAATAATGTTAGTAAGAAGTGTTGTACCGCCTAATTTACTCATTATTTTATTTTAAGAAAATTACATGTTATGCGTTCATGTCACGCTAAAAAAAATTATGCCACACTTCTGCTTAGGGGTGTTTACAAGTCGGATTACATGGATTAGGGATCAATCCGTAATTCAATCTGCATATATCAAATTGCAAAAATCTCAATTTGTGAACACCCACAATTCAATCCAATCTAACTTGAAAACCACGGATTTTGTGGATTGGATTGTGCGGTTTCACGGATTGAGCTTTCAAATTTATTGAAAAAAAACTAAAAATTAAGAATAACATGATATGACACTACATAATTCAATAAAATCTAATATATTATAACCTAATTAAATGTAAGTCGTTGATAATAAACTAAATTGCGGCATTACAAAACATTATAACTTATGAAATAAAAAAACTTTAGACACAAGTAAATGTCATAAGTAAATAATGTTAGTTTTATAATTAGCTAAACTTTTTTAAGCATATAAACTTTAAAAGCAATATCGCAGATGTATAGGTTTATGTATCCATTAAAATTTTGTATATGTATATGTAATTTATACAATATACATAGTATGGATTCATTGATTACACGGATTGAGATATACTTAATATGTAATTCAATTCACACATATTGGATTGGGGCTTTCCCAAACCAAAACCAATCCCTCTTTTTCATATTCCAATCCAATTTGACGGATTTTATAATTAGCTAAACTTTTTTTAAGCATATAAACTTTGAACGCAATATCTTAGACGTATAGATTTATGTATCTATTAAAATTTTGTATATGTATATGTAATTTATACAAAAAACATAGTTCAGATTCATGGATTACACGAATTGAAATATACTTAATTCGTAATTCAATCCACACATATTGGATTGAGATTTTCCCAAACCAAAACCAATTCCTCTTTTTCATAATCCAATCCAATTCGACAGATTGGATTGGAACGGATTGACGGATTCTATGAACACCCTTGCAGTTTTACTCATATTATATGTTTAAGTTGTAGCATAATTAAGTATATGTGATATTTATAAAAAGTAAGTTTTAGAAGATTATATATATATATATTTGAGAAAATTATATGTTATGCCACACTTTTAAGAGTTATATTTATTCATATCACACTTAAAAAAGTTATGCCACACTATCATTCATATAAAATATTAAATTGTGCCATAAATAAACATTCATTACATTTATAAAAAATAAATCTTAAAATACGACATTTATGAAACTTTTTTTTATTTTTTATTAAACCCCCCAAGATATGGTCACATTTTTTGTGTTAGCCTGCTAATTAGATCGGCTTACCTAGGATGGGCCTTAGTTTGGATGGCCCTTAGCCCATTTGTTGCAATATACTTAAATGCCCAAGGAAATCTACATGGACCTCTGGGTTAGGAACACAATGACTGTGGCTGTTGTTATTAAACATTTATGTGCCGCTTGGTGCATGGGTCTAGGCCAGTTCAAACTATAAAAGCAGTTTAAACTGGCGTTTGATAGAGTAATAATTAAAACCAGTTTAAACCATATAGGTGGTTTTAAATCGAGCAAAACTCCTAAAATCCAAACCTTACACCCTCCTCCCCTAGTTCAAACTGTGTGAACAATTTTTTACAGTAAAAACAATTGTTAATTATTCTTTTTTTTTTTTTTGCATAAACTATAGTTTTTCAAACATTAGTTTTCATTCTCAACTTGATGTGATGTTTTATTTTCATTTTAAACCTTTATATTTTATATGCTAGTTCAAAACTATCGTTTAACCATACGGTTTAGAACTCAATGTTCAAACCATAAAATTTTATAACCACACCATGTCAAACTTGAGCATCAAACAAATCTTAGGGTGTTTGGAAACATAATTGGAACCAGATTTACAGACCAAAACATTGTAGCTTATGAAAGCTTTATATTGTAGTAAACTGTTACTTTATATTGCAGCATATAAAAACTTTATATTCTAGACAGTTAGAACTCACAACTAATGGGTTCCAATGTAAAGACCAAACAAACCAATTACAATACTCTTTAATATCAACTTAAAAGAGAGAAAAATATGTCCATATATGGTATACAGATATTTATGCCCTATAAAGCATTCTATTAATCCTCCCTCTCTTAAATAATCTAGGAATGTAGCTCTAGCAAGGAGTAGAAAGATTTACCTTTTTTTAAAAAAAAAAAAATCTTGAGAATGGAATTTCATTCTAAGTCAAAATAATAGACACCAATTCTGAAGCGAAACACTATGATGCATTTAGTGACTTAATCCCAACAACGAACCGAAACCATTAGTAGGTTCGATTGCAATGCTTAAGGGGTAGACTATATTAAGTTCTAACAAACAAAAACTGATTAGATACACCACTAATCAAGCAGATAAAAGGCTCTTTCAAATGCACCACTATAGATGATGGATTACTCTGATCACTTAAGCTCAAAATACTAAAAGCACCAAGGCCAAACACAACATCGCAAAAGACAATGCCTTATGGAAAAAAAAAATCTGAAGGTGGGGAGACCAGCTTTGTTATTATAGTAAAAATCCAACAAAAAATGCTAAGGCTAATAGGTGAAAACACTATCTTTTTTATTTGACAAGCACATAAATAAAAACAAGAGAATTTGCAATATATAGATCAATTATAAAAACCATTAACGAATAGCACATTTTCATATATTAGTAAGTAATAAGCCATATTTAATTTTAAGTACTGAGTTTTTCAAATTTAATACTCTCTTTTGCTAAGATCCAAAAAAAAAAAAAAAAAAAACTCTCGCTATTCCTGGCCCCTCTCTTTACAACTGGTCCATCTCTTCCTTCCCCATGACAACTCCCTCTCCCCTCCTCCCTCTCACTGCCCATCATGACAGTGCATCGAGGATTGACGTTGAGGACAATGGACGGACCTTCTCGTTTTTGCTGCAAGCCGCACTCACAAGGATCAACTCCAATCTTTACGACAATAGCAGACATTCTATGATGATAGAGGTCAAGGAGGAAGAGATTGATCGTCCATGGCGTTGCTATTCACTACAAACCTGGATGGAGTTCACCTTTGTCGTCGTCGCTAATGCAAGCAATTTTTGTTGACAAAATGTTGAACTCCATTGCGATCGAGAGAGGATAAGTAAGAATGCCATCGGGGAGAGAGAAAAAGAGAGAGTTGTGCTGTAATGCCCCTAAGTGGGGATTAACAGTTTTTGATAAATAAAATAAATATCAAAAAATAAAAATAAAACATCAAAATAATTTATCTAGGACTAAAATAAAAACTCTCAAAACAAAATGAAAAACATAAACAAATAAATAAACCACAGTTTAATATAGCAACTTAAATTTTAATATTACAAAACTGTCATCATCATCATTCTAACCTTCAACACATCTTAATACAATCACAAAAGTAACAAACGATGCTTACAATATCATGAAGGACATTCTTTGATAAATGAAACGTTTCCAGTGTAATACAGCTACATAGTTTCCTCAACTATATTTCTTATCATCACCTCACATACTGTGAGTCTTGAAAAGATAAAAATATAAAGGAATGAGCGATAACATGCTCAGTAGGGAAAACTAATACTCACCTTTAGGTTTTTATTATTGTCACATTAAAACCTGCATGGTTAGTTAGAGTTCATCATTATTTAGATTATGAGATTTACTATGATCATTCTTCGTGGATACTATAGTTAATCATTACCAAGTTTCATACACATACATATATACAAACATTAAAATTCATTATTATTACTAAGTATCCACATTCAATAGAGTATCATTCAACTCATCGAAACCTAAATGGGCGCGCTTGACCACCATCCAATCATTTCAAGGGTGTTCCGGTGAGGGGATATCAAATCCCGAATCCTCACCAAGTTGATTCATATACAGTGCGTTCTAGGACTTTCGACCCAAGGGAGCATCATTACCTCCCCCTATTTTACCTTTTAGGGTATTTGTGCCAAATGATGTAACTGCCGCCCTCTTCACGTCTCACCATCCCTTTATATTAATTGTTATTTATAAAGTCAGTTTTCTTAACCATGCTTCTCAATACCAGCTGCTAACTTGACCAAGAACCCAACTTTGCTCACCTCCTAATTCCTTAATGTCTTGCAACCTTTCCAACACTATCCTAAATGATTTATGAATCTTATTAGGAACTAAAATATATAGATTACTTGTATACATTTTATATTGTGTTAAGACAAAAATTGTTACTTTAGAATTCAAAAAGAAATTTACATAAAAACTTTAATGGCACATTAGTGAGATGGATTTACACATGATTTATTTATGAATGTGGTAGTATGTTGTGCTTTAGTTTTAATTGTCATTATGCATGCCTTAGGATCAAGAGAGTATGGAGCTAATGTTAATTGATTCCGAGATTAAAAGATTGTTGAAAAACTTAGAAGGTGGGGATTCTATTACTCATCTTTTATAGGGTTTTAGTAAATTAAAATTTGGTTGTTTTATGTTACAAGATATGCATATGATATTGTTGAATATATATATGGTTATAACTATAACTTGATGATATGGAACTCGTTCTGTATTGTATAGCGAGGAACATAATGATTTGACATATATTGTAAATTGAAAAGCATGGTTAGGAAAACTAACTTTATAAATAAAGGTTGATTATAGAGAAATGGCGAGACGTGAAGAGGGCAACAGTTTCGTCCTTGGGCACAAATACCCTAAAAGGTAAAATAAGGGGGAGGTGATGACGCTCATTTAGGTCGAAAGTCCTAGAACACACTATATAGGAATCGACTTGGTGAGGACTCAAGGCTTGATGTCCCCTCACCGGAACACCCTTAGAATGTTTGGAGGGTGGTCAAGCGCGCCCACTTGGGTTTCGATGAGTTGAGTGATACTTTATTGAATGTAGATACCTAGGAATAATGATGAATTGTAACAATTGTATATATGTATATGTATGAAACTTGGTAATGATTAACTATGGTATCTATAGAATATGATTATAATAAATCTCATAATTTGGATAATGATGAAAACTAACTAATCATGCAGGCTTAATGTGGTAAAGAATAAAACCTTAAGGTAAGTAATGGTTTTCCCTACTGAGCATGTTGACGCTCATCCCCTTATATTTTCATCTTTTTAGGACTCACTAAGTGTGAGGTGGCTACGAGGAAAATAGTTAAGGAAGCTATGTAGCTATATTACATTGAGATTGCTTCAATTATTAAGAATGTTCTGCATAATAATGTAAGCATCTATTGTTACTCTCTGTGACTGTGTTAAGATATGTTGAGGGTTGAAATGATGATGACGACAGTTTTATATTATTAAATTTATGGTGCTACATTAAACTGTAGTTTAGATTGTATATTTTTGTTTTGTTTTAAGAGTTTTCAATTAAGTCCTAGGTAAATTTCTTTGATGTTTTATTTATATTTTATGATCTTTATTTTTATTTATTAAAAACTATTAACCCCTACTTAGGGCATTATAGTCAAACACCACCAAACAAGAGCATCGAAGTTGCAACACCATTGATGACCACAAGAGGACCAGAAAGGACACAAGCCTTTGTTAATTGAGAAGCACCCATTGTCGATCACCCTTGCAGATATGCAAGCGCATCCCATCTACTCCATAGAGCCCAAAGACTCCAAAAGAACCACTATCATTGATCATCAGCGAACCTCCAATCAATAAAGAGAAACCTTCTTGTTTGCCCCCTCCGGCTCTTGAACAACCGTGCCACTTGAGTCTTGGAGTCTTGGGCAGAACAAACAACCCAATTTTTTTTGAACTCCACCCCTATACCCTGAAACTTTTCCCAAACAGTCGTCAGAAAAGCTTGGCTATCATCAGAAACAACATCGTCATAACACTTTTGCACCCTCTCTTAAGGTCGAGAGTCTGAAGACCAGGCTAAGGGCGACATTGGGGCTTGTTTATTTTTGTTCTTAGAATTTTTAAAAATATTTTTGCACGTTTTTTGAGACAATTTTTAAAAACAACCTCAACATAATTCTTAAAAAATTCTTATTTTTTTTAAAAAATATTTTCACATATTTTAAAAACAATACCAAACGACCCTTAGATTTCGCCCTATCGATGCTCAATATTGAGACTTATGCAAGAAAGTCATAAAGAAAATGAGAGGAAACCCTAACAGAGGGTCGCACATAACTACTTAAGTTATTTGTAGAAATGGCACACCTATTTATGTTATTTTTTAAGTACTAAAATTTGTCTACTAACTTTTATTTCCTTTAAATAATGACTAAAAGTGTGTTTGGTACGGTGTTTAGAATCGTTGGTTAGAACTGTAAACACTGTAGCATACGAGAGTTTTATATTGTAGCAACTTTTTTGTTTTTACTATAGCATTTGAGAGCTTTATACTATTTCTAACCAAAAAGTTGATTAGAACCAATTAATACCAAACAACCTATAAGAGGGCAAAATTCTTTAAAATATGTGCTAACGCTTGTCCTCCTTTGATAACAAATATGTAAATAAATAATGCAAAATTAAAGAAGCAACTTGAATCATCTCCATTGCAAAATATTTATATCTTGTTTCGTCCTAAAAAGGATGAAATAATATATTCGATACGTTAATTTTTATGTCCTTTACATACATAATATTATGTCAAATTTTATATGTATATATTTTTTTCGTAATTATTAAGCTTTTTGAATTTATGAAAGTAAACTTTTAATTTTATAATATTATGAAATTAATAATACTGTAATAATATTAGGTTATCTCCAATGAAAATGTCAATATTATATTTGACACTAAAAAATAAAAATACATATTTCACATATTATTCTATTGTGTTCACATGCATAATGATATATTGAATGTTACATGATGATTATTAAATTTTGAAACTTATAACAATAAACTTTAATTTTATAGCAGTTTGAAAATGAAAATGTTGTAATAATTTAATGATAACACAATGCCCAATATTAATTGAATGCTAAAACAGTACATGTTATACTTTGTATCATATTTGGGGAAAATAACACTCTATTAGAAAGTGATTTTTTGATCAAATGCTAAACTATTGCATTGGCATTGTATTGTGCTATCAAGGAGAGTACATTTACGTTTTCTTTTCTAAGTTGATTTTAAAGTAGGCACTCAAATAATAGTGTCTCTTTTTGTACCCTACAGTAGCACAAAACTACCTTACTCCTCCAGCTTATTACAAGTTACAATTGTAAAAAGGGTAATTTTTTCAATGGTTTTTAATCATGTGTAAGTTATGTGATTAGTTGGTAAAAATATAATACAAAAGGATGATAGCAGTCCATTGCAAGTAAGAAAGAAGGCGACACTTTGAGTTACAGCGAGGAAGAATTTGTAATTTTTTTAAAATCTTAAAATTTTGAAGTGTATTTGTTTATACTGCTATCTTCTTCTTTGTCAAATAATCCATGATCTATACATGACTACAATCATTAAAAAATAATCCTTTCATAACAAAAGTTTGAAGACTACAACTTATTTTTCAAAAAAAAAAAAAAAAAGGATAAAACTAACAACTTATTACAAGCTCGGGATGGAGTTTTGTGCCGTTTCAAATTATCGAGGGCAAGTGAGATAAGAGCAACTCCAAAGCAACTCTCCAACTAAATTTTAGCTAAAATATCTAGAAAGAAATATTTTAGCTAGCAACTTTTTGGTAACCCATTTCAGTCGTACTTCATGTTTTAGTTAACATGGATTTTAATATTTTTTACCCTTGGAAGCAATTTTCTTTTCCATTGAATTGATGCAATTATCGTTTAATGCAATTTTGAATTTTTCTTTTACTTTATATGGATTTACTATTAAAAGAATAAAAAATTATTTGTCTACCTTCCAAACTCGCTAAGTTTTGCAAGTGGAATAGCCAAGGGAAATTCTATGGTGAGAAGGCTATTATTCTCCAACGGTGGAAAATGGTTAAACACCATTGCATCAAAATCTAATGGTAGAAAGACAAGAAAGACCGTCAAAACAACGCACTCTCCCACGCACGATTATTTTCCTTTCATCAGAAAAAAAAAAAAAACAGAACAAAAAAAAAAGAATCTAAGAACTTATAATGGGGTGTTTGGAAGGTGGTGGGAACCAGTGGTGAGAACCATTTTTACTGTAGCATGTGAGAGCTTTACATTGTAGCAATTTTTTTTTATTATTATTATAGCTTATGAGAGCTTTATACTGTTTATAACTGATTTTGTAGTGTGAACTGCAGTTCCCACCACTTTACCAAACACCCAGTAAATCGATTGTGGCGGTTGGGTTTATAAACTTTATATGGCCTATCCCCATCTTCACCACGGATATTTTGAAAAAAGGGTTAAAAGAAAATTTAAAATTAAGTAAATGATTTTTTTTTATCAAAAAAGATTTTTTTTAAGTATCGAAGCTGCCTTAGTTTTTTTTTTTTTTTTAAAAGACTATATCAAGGAGAGAGATCTAACCAGAATACCAGAATAGAAACAAAAAAAACTAAAACTATTTTGATACTTAAAAAGTTAATTTTTTGATGTCTAAAAATTAAAAAAAAAATCATTGATCAAATAAAATTTTTTAAAAAAATTATTTTTCAAAAGCCTCCGCTTAACCATTGGCGCCAGCAAGGTTAACAGAAAGACGGAGAGAGGGATTGTTAGAACTTGGCCACACGTGATCTCGGCGTGCTTCTCTCCTCTATGGCCAGCTTCGTCTCCTCCACGACTGTTGTAATGATCTCGGCGGGCTTCGTCTCCTCCATGATCGCTACAACGATCCATGACTACTGCCACTGTTGAGAATCCGCCTCCTGACGATCGCGTGGGAGGATTAGAAGATTGGGTTCATATGGGCGGTGATTCCATAGGTCCCAATATCGATTCTCAACTCCGTCATCGTCGTCTACAAGCTGTCTAGTGATCGCTTCCTCGACCGAGAAGCGCCGGCGATAAAGGACTCGATACAGACCTAGGGTGATGAATGGGTTCCTGATTGGGATTCTTGGGGTGCTCATCCAGTTTGTGCAGTGATTTTGTTGACTGGGTCTAGTGTTGTTCTTTAATTTCGACGACCCAAGATCCGGTGGGTTTGTTGAAGATGGAGAAGGTTGCCGACCAAGGTTTTCTAAATTCACCCAAATTTTATTATTTTTGTTTTTTGAAATTTTGTTCAAATCTAGCGTGGGAGGGTCTACACAAATTTTTTTATCTCCACCTTTTGACTTTTTTCTTTATTAATTTCTATCATGTAGTTAAGGCCAAAATTCGAGCTAATTTGACTAGTGGTTGGAAACTTGGTGGGGTGTTTAAAAAGGTGATAGGAATTAATAGTGGGACTATTTTTATTGTAGCATGTGAGTTTTATATAGTAACAATTTTTTTTTATTGTTACTTTAGCATGTGAGAACTTTTTACTGTTTATAATTGAATTTATGGTGGAAACTGAATGGTTCCTACCACTGCCAGACATCCCATTGGAGTGCTTCAAAAGCTAAAGAATGTTACATCTTAGTGATTTTGGTTAGCAGCCTTAGAGTTTATCTAACCGAGACTATTTGTAATGCAAATACCAACATTAATGTTATATTTGCTACTAAAAGTGGAAAAAATAATATTTGAATATATAACATACTTATTTTTAAAAATGACATTGCATTTGAGAGTTTATATTTATACTCAAATGCTAAATCTGACGGTGACACATCAATTTAGCATCAGATTGGAGATGCTCCTACTATTTTTTGAGTTAAATTTGAATTCAATTTTATTTATTTATATGTGGGATATAGAGATAAATGATTTTTTAAAGGTTCTTTTAAAATAAATGATGGCAAATAGTTATTTATCCGTGTTAAATTAGATAAACTGGTGATAAACCCAACAAGTTTATCAAACATGGTGTTTGACATGATGGCTAGAATCATTGGTCAGAACTGTAAACATTGTAGTAATTTTATTTTTTTATTTTTTATATATTGTTTATAACTGAAAAGTTAATTAGAACCAATTAATACTAAACATGTTAAAAATTTATCACTAATAAATAATTATTTATTTAATTTTAAAAAAATTATAATCATTGATTTAAAAAAAGTTGTTAGAAAAATAACCGGTCTAATCATTTTTTTTTTTTTGGGCAGTGGTTGTAACCCACTGATGGAAACGCAAAACCCACTTTCCTTTGATATCCCACCGGCCGATTATCATATCACGCTACATAATTAATTTTGCTGAAATTACCATTCTCACGCTACAACATATATATATATATATATTTTTTTTGAAAGACCCAATAACAGATTTTTCTCCACGTCACATTTCCCAACTTTGACCTCAATGGCACCGTCGTAATTAGTTTAAAAACCAAAGCCTTAATAATAACCCGAATTCAAAATTCAAAAAAATCCCAAAAATAGACGGACATCAATTATGCCGCCAAAAAATGCCAAAATATCCCAACCAATCCGGAGAGGACAGGCCCCACGTGCTCTGCTGGCCAAACCCCGCTCAATTTAACCATGGTTAGATTCTTAGCCAACCATGGTCTAAAACAGCCCGTTTTGTTCCTGTTTTAAATCGTTTCTTTCGTGTATATATTGCCCCTGAATCCCAACCTGACTTCCTCACCTTACAGTTCCACATTCCAAAGGCGTCTTGATACACGCCGTCCTTTTCTTTTTCTAGGGTTTCTGATCCTTTCCCTTTTCCTTTCTCTTTCCATTTTCGATTTTCCTTTGTTTTCTCGGTGAAAATGAGAGAGTGCATTTCGATTCACATTGGACAGGCCGGTATTCAGGTCGGAAACGCCTGTTGGGAACTCTACTGCCTCGAGCATGGCATTCAGGTATTTTCCACTTTCTCTCGTTTTCGTTCTTGATTGGTGTTTGTTAAAGGAGGTTTTTTTGATCTGGAAATGTTTGGCGGTTTTTTTTTTTGGCGCAGCCTGATGGACAGATGCCGGGCGACAAGACGATCGGTGGAGGAGACGATGCCTTCAACACCTTCTTCAGCGAGACCGGCGCCGGAAAGCACGTCCCGCGCGCCGTCTTCGTGGATCTAGAGCCAACCGTCATCGACGAGGTGAGGACCGGAGCCTACCGCCAGCTCTTCCATCCCGAGCAGCTCATCAGTGGCAAGGAAGACGCTGCCAACAACTTCGCTCGTGGCCATTATACTAGTAGGCCTTCTTTTTCCAATTTCTGATTTGATCTCCATTTCGATATTTTGTGTCAGATTTCAGTTTCTATTACCTAGTTTCGGGGCCTAATTTTGGATCTAGTTGTTTTGTACTGATTTGATCCGATCTGATTCAATTACCTAATTTTTGGTTGTTTACCTATTCTGCTGTGCTCAGTTGGGAAGGAGATTGTTGACCTCTGCCTGGATCGGATCCGGAAACTTGCTGACAACTGCACTGGACTCCAAGGTTTCTTGGTCTTCAATGCCGTTGGTGGTGGTACTGGATCTGGACTTGGATCGCTTCTCCTGGAGCGTCTCTCGGTGGACTATGGCAAGAAATCGAAGCTTGGTTTCACAGTCTACCCGTCGCCGCAGGTTTCCACATCAGTGGTGGAGCCGTACAACAGTGTCCTCTCGACACATTCCCTCCTGGAGCACACTGATGTTGCAGTGCTTCTTGACAATGAGGCGATCTACGACATCTGCCGCCGATCCCTCGACATTGAGCGCCCTACCTATACCAACCTCAACCGCCTCGTCTCTCAGGTAAGAATTGAAGGTTCAATAATGACTGCCGTTTGTGGATATATTACATTTTCATGTGTCAACAATATAGAACCGTAGGAAAATTGAACTCTGTTGTGTTAAAATTTTTGGATCTCTATTTATTATTGTGTTGGTAGTTACGTTGGGATTACGATGTTTAGAAGTTCTTGTATGCATGTTCTTACGTAGGATTTTTTAGTTGTTAAATTCAAACATTTTACATTGAAATATCCATCGACATTTATGCAATTTTGGATCCTTGGATGAGTCGACTAACTACCGCCCATTGTTATTTCACAGGTGATCTCATCGCTTACTGCATCTCTGAGGTTCGATGGAGCCCTCAACGTTGATGTGACTGAATTCCAGACCAACTTGGTCCCCTACCCAAGGATTCACTTCATGCTTTCATCCTTTGCTCCTGTTATCTCAGCAGAGAAGGCCTACCATGAGCAGCTCTCTGTGGCAGAGATCACCAACAGTGCATTTGAGCCATCGTCCATGATGGCCAAGTGTGACCCCCGCCATGGCAAGTACATGGCCTGCTGCCTCATGTACCGTGGTGATGTTGTTCCCAAGGATGTCAACGCTGCTGTGGCAACAATCAAGACCAAGCGAACCATCCAGTTCGTCGACTGGTGCCCCACTGGATTCAAGTGCGGTATCAATTACCAGCCACCAACTGTTGTCCCTGGAGGTGACCTAGCCAAGGTGCAGAGAGCTGTGTGCATGATCTCCAATTCCACCAGTGTTGCGGAGGTGTTCTCGCGCATCGACCACAAATTTGATCTTATGTATGCCAAGCGTGCCTTTGTTCACTGGTACGTTGGTGAGGGTATGGAGGAAGGAGAGTTCTCCGAGGCACGTGAGGATCTTGCTGCTTTGGAGAAGGATTATGAAGAGGTGGGTGCTGAGTCTGCTGAGGGTGAAGATGGTGAAGAAGGGGATGAGTACTGAGTGTACTTCTGTTTTAGTACTGTGTTGCTTTTGATGCTTTGTGATCGAATTTGTATTTTCCTTTTCTTACTTTGACTGTACCGTCTGAGGTGCGATTTGTATGCACTTCGCTTTATGAATTCTAGCATGGAATGAATAACCTTTGTTTGCGATATGTTTGTGTTCTTTAAAGCTATACTTTTTGCACAAAAGTAAAAAAAAAAAAAAAAAAGAAACTAACAAACAAACAGACAAACTGTTGAAATGTAATCGTAGTTACAATTCAGATTCAAACAACAATACTAGTGAACAATTCAAATTCGCTTTTTTTTAAATGACTAGAGAGAGATATCTAGCCATCAATCCTTTTGCGAACTGCATTATTATTAGGGTGCTTTGGCAAGCGAGGTCAAAATCAGTTTTGTGGTTATTAAATAGTATAAAGTTTTTATATGATATAGTAAAAGATTAAAGTTGTTACAGTATAAAACCTACATGTTATCGTATCGTATTGAGAATCAATTTTGTGGTTAGAAATAATGTAAAATTTTTATATTTTTACATGTTACAAAACTCTTATATTCTTACATGTTATAGTATTGTAAACTATAAGTTGTTAGAACTAATTTTATGGTTATCTAAAATTTTTATATGTTATAGTAGAAGGTAAAAAGTTATCATAATATAAAATTTTTATATATTACAATATTTTAATTTATAAAATTAATTTTAACTTAACTTGTTAAACATCCATTTTACTTGGTTAACTTTTTCATGGTAGACTCATAGTATTTTATTTTTGTTTATTTTTCTTAAACTCTCTCCTTTTAGGGGTCGTACCTCCGTCGGAGATGCCAAGCAATTATCAGTTCATTGAAAGGTGTTTTATACGCAAAGTTGCGGGGTCCATTAAATGTTTTGAGTGATCTCTGTGCGTGCAAATGTTTTCAAAGTGTGCCGAATCTTTCCAATCGCATGTGCTATGCCAAGCCCGCCTGCTCAAGCAAACATATTAAAACTTCCATATTTCACAAAGGAAAAGGCAGCAACGAAATAGATGACAATACTTCACTGCACATTTATGATTCTGTGGACCAAACATACCTAATGTCATTGCACAGATGACCATCATTGAGGCCAAAATGAAGATAATCACAGATGTTCTTCCTGATCTACGGATCACCTTTCCGACCCCAGTTTGTCCTAAAATAGCAGAAATGGTGGACAGCGCAGCAAACTAAAGCCCTACAAGATTAAAAAATTAATGAATTCAGAAAAATATGATCCTAGCTAGCTCAACCTATGTTTTAATGACGAGTAATTTCAATGTATAAGGAAATTACCATATGGGACTAGAAATCGTTTTAGAAGGTAGTATTTCACAATAGACATGGATGAAGAAAATGTTTATGATAAGGGTGGCTGTGGCACTTGATACCTACTTGTAAATTTTCCTTTTAAGCATTGAAAAACTGAACTAGAGATTTTTATTGATCAAAAACTCCTCTTAAGCAATGGGGAATAAGCAAATAGCTCCTTTTCTAAAGAGTTAAGGTTTGATCACGTTTCTTACTAGAATTATTCATGGCAATAAGAAAAACAATATATCAAGCGAACTGTAGGAACAAAATAATTCTGTTTATCACGAGTTACTCGGGAGCAATATAGATGTAAATTTTGTTCAAGTTATTGACATTATTAACATTGAAAATTTCATTACAAAGGTCTGTAATGTCATACCTCAGGAGGGATTCCGAGATCTAGAAAAAGAGGACATAGTATCACTCCACCTCCAATACCAAGCAATGCACCAAGGGTTCCAGCCAGTATGCATAAGGCACAATAAGCAATTAGTTGATTGACTAGGTAGTTTGTGATGACTCCTGATGTAATCACTCTCCGTCCTTTAAACTAACTGCTCCATAGAGAGTTACTCCAATCGTCACTGGGACCTAAAAAAGAAAGCCTTTCAATTGAAAGAGCAAATTTGTGAAAGCAGAAAAGAGAACAAGGCAAGAATCCAGGAGAGAGAATAAGGAAGGACCTGAGAGAGATTCAGAAGCCAATATGGCATCGAGCAAGTTGCCGTGTGAGTCTGTGCCAAAGAGTGAGTACCATCAGTACAAATCCTTAATGCATAAAAGCATAAAAAAAATTCCAAATTGCATATAACTTAAAAAATGAGACCTTGAGAATTTGAAGGATAAGTATTGGGATCCAAGGAGCAATAAGTAGTCCAAGTTCCTTCCAATAAACTTTCTCAAAGACAGAAACCTGTGATATAAAGTAAAGAAGTCAGTTTCTGAGACCACAGAAAATAAATTCTTCTGCAATGACCTGTACCTTTGCTCTTTTAGGCCCCATAAATTCCATGTTTCAATGCCTTTGAGAAATGATTTAATTGCTGTGGCTGTGGATAATTTGTCAGAAAATGATCAATTGAATTTCTCAATATGATGGTGAAAAAGAAAAAAGAATGTTGGAAAAAAAGCGGAGAGCATTTCTTGTAACATAGAAAGACAATGACTAGCAAGAGTATTATCATCCACTCTGCATAAAACACGTTCAAAGCAACTCCAATACTGATTCCCAGAATTTGCATTGGCTGAAAAAGGAGTGCCAGGTCATAATCTATAATTGGACAACCAAGTGTTGGATGCCCGTGTCTTAAGTTATTAAACACTGGCAGTTGCTCCACCAAATATCATACCTGAAAAGGAAAAAAAAAGAATCTCAAAAGCTTGAGCTATTAGAAGATACGCTAATATTAGATTTTATAACCTATCAAAATGGAGACAAATTGTGTATATGTATGCGTGTGTGGTTTGAACTCGGGATCTTCAGATATCTCGTGCTATTATATTAGATTTACGGATTCTCGCAAAAACTTTAAATATTTGGCTGACAAGAGTTGATTCTTTTCTAAAAACAGATGAGGAAGCCACATAGGAAATCACCTTTTACTTACACTTTGACATGGCTGTTGAAGACTTCAGATCAAACCCAACAATGAAAGTGAGCATTGGAGCAAAAATGCTACCCCCACCAGCTCCTCCCACACTCCCAAATGCTGACCCCAAGAATCAAATCATTCCACCCACCACAATTTTCCAGTCTAACTTCATCTCCTGTTTAACACCATTTCAATATATCTAACTCAACAAGAATAACCAAAAATGAGTGTTCAACTTACAGGCCGGATATGGTGATATTTGCCCGACCCCGACGGAAGGGCAGGTTGTGAAGAAGTGTTAGAGACTCTTGTCATGTAATTGACTTCTTGTCCTTCACCACATTTGCAACAGTTTGAAGCTAAAACGAAAAAACTAATAACTACAATTCCCATTAACCTCATTGTACACATGATTTTTGATCCAATTACTTTAGTGGAGTACTTCCTCAAACAAGTAGCCGAAGCAGTCCTTTTATGAAGAGAATCAGAGACATTTATTACAGGTGATTTAACACTCTGGCCTCAGCACTTGGTTGAGGAGGGCCACATGTAGTGCAAAGCGAGTAACAGACAGGTCAGGTGACCCATGACGTGGGGAGCTTCTGTTGTGGCATTTGAGTGTCGTTTTCGTTTTTAATTTTTAGACGGTAATTAACTTGGTACGAATATTCTGATTTGTTCAAGAGTTGTAGTGGCCAGTGAGTGTTGGGAACTAGTTGTGGTCTTATTAAGACTCTGTCCTCCATCTTTCACACTGAGCATTAGTGTAATCTGAGGCCATTATTTTTGTTTATTTATTATTTTATATATTTTTTTCCTTAGGTAAACGTCTTTACCAGACTTTCTGTTTCTAATCCTCCTCCTTTTTTCTTTTTTTTTTTCTCCCACTTGTTGAAGATCCACTGCAACTTTCACCTCCCCCGTAGTATGCAAGGCCGAAAGGTGGGGAAAAAAATAATAATCAGAGAAAAAGTAAACTTTAGACGAGATGAGGGTATCGGTGGTGTTGAACACTATACAATAATAGAATGTGGAGCTTAAGGCACCAGTGATATTGAACATCATACAATAATAAAATGTGGAGCTCATATCATCTGCCTTAGGTACCTACAGATAGCATCCGCCTGTCAGAGCATTTTTTCCAAAAGTTTTGGGAGTGAGTGAGGTGTCAAGTCAAAACTAAAGAAATACGCATCGTTACCCAGTAACCATTTACATTTTTGTTACGCGTATCAGATTTCTTGAATAGAATATACGAGTATCAGATTTGTTCTATCAGCCGATAAAAAAAAAAGGCAAATGTATCAGAATTGTTCTGATGGAATATACAACGTTTCAGATTTGATGCAACGTATCAGATTGTTGTTCAGATGGTGCACAAATATGGAACAGGAGATGGTTTGCTGATAAATTATGTCGAGATTTCTTGGAAACAATAATATTAGGTCATCAACATGCTTGAGGGCACTTGAAAAATGAATCAATCTTTTAGAATAATGGGCGTATAAAATTCACAAAACTTAATGAGGGAAGTAAAACTTCCATCTTTTTTAATTTCGCCTTTAAATTATTACATCACAACTTGGTCGTTTGTTTCTCAAACTAAAACGCCTTTCATCTTTTGCTGCATTCTTTTATGGCTAAAAGAATGCCATTAAATCAACCAAATTAAATTTTAGCAACGACCTAGCTTTTCGACCAAGTGATTTTCTATTTCGATCCTCTTCTTCATGAACAAGGCGTACTTGGAAACCAGTTGTTTGTCTCCAGCAGTCGCAGAAAGTTTGCAGCTGAGAGATGTCTTCTCCAACTTGTCCTTGTACATGGATGAGATGGGCACAAAAATACCTTTCTCCCTGCATAGCCAACCATGAGCAGCTCTTAATGCTGCTCCTAAGGAAGCTGAATCTGTATCAATAAAGTAAATTTGTTGTAAGCGAATCAGCAGCAGAACATTTAAAGAAAGAAAGAAGTGGCCAAGGTTTCCTTATAAGGCAGAGTGACAACTTGTAAATTAAGGAAATAGAAAAGGAAAGCGTGTCAAGGGGAAGTTTAAATTCTTGAGTTTAATCATATAGCATCAGTTGCACCAGTGTCTACGCCAATGGAAGTTGGTAGTGGGGATGTTTTTCTGTTTAGGTTTTAGGATTTACAGGAAATGACACTTTTCAGGCAAACAATTCTAACCTGGTCTTTGAACCGTGTAGACATCACAGCCGAAAATGGAAGCAATCGAGTTAAGGATGCTCTGATTTGCTGAAGCACCCCCAGTGGCTATTATTCGTTTTGGAGGAGAAGGCATTCCAAATCTTTCTGCATGGCCACGCATCGACAGGAACTGACCTTCAATTAATGCCCTGACCTGCACATTAGTTGAATGTATCATGGAGTAGTTCATTTAGGACTTGAAATTTGTGCTTGCAACACTAGCCATTTAAGAGTCCAAACCTCGGAAGGAGGATCAAACTCCTCCACTTCACGTTCGGCTAAGCCTTCTAGAGTTTCCCCATTGAAGTTTTCAATAATGTATCGATGAAAACCGACTAGAAGTGCAAGCAATTGCAAACAAATAAGATACACTATTCTAAAATAAAAGCGGATGCGAAAATTAAAATAAAATAACTGAATGAGTACGTTACATGGATTTATCTCGTCACAATAATCATTTACTTAATACTAGGCTCCTCTGGGGCCAAAAGAATTCATTATATTAAAGAAAACCGTAGTTTAAGCCATCTTCTTTTTCTCCTTACAAACAAAACCAAATCGAACCTGGGAGGGGTGGAAGAATTTCGTGCTCCTTGTAGTAGAAACCCAGCTTTCCACCTATTACAAAAACCATTATTCTGGAATGCAAAACTTACACCAATAGTTTCAGGAAAATTTTCTTAAAGAATGCTCTTACGAACCATTTAGAGGTTGAGTTTTTTGAAGGAACGCATTGAAATTATCCCAAGATTTTTCCGCATAGCAGTTTCGCACATCTGAAATTAAGATTGGGGTCATGGCAGAAAGTTAAAACAAAAGCTCATCAGGAGCCAGAAGGAATATGCGTGTGATCAAATGGCATTATGGTCGTACCTTCACGAGTTAAAGACCCGTTCTTGTAGACCAACATTACCATATATCCTTTTGAGTCAACAGGATTAGGGAAAACATGTCCTTCCAATCTTGGTTGAGGATCATCCGTAATTCCAAAGACCTAATAAAGTTCATAAATAAAAGAAATTTGCAATTCAATAAAGACTGGCAAGTAACTGTCTTATACTTTAGGATTAATTACAAAAATTCCCCCTGAATCATAGGCTTTGTAATACTTTGCCGTCCGAACTTCAAAAAATAACATTCGTTTTCCTTGAAGTATAAAGTGTTAATAACAATGGTCTCTCTGGTAGAATTTTAATGAAAAATTGACAAATTGTAAAATTAGAGATGTTTTGGTAATTCTGGTTATAAAAACATTCACAAAAATTAAAACTATAATAAAAGTAGTCTTTAGTGATGATTAAAAAAATCAATTAAAACCATTATATCATTAGAATCTTTCTTTTTTGATATACCAAAATTTTTTTAAAAATTTTATTTTTCACACACAAAAAGTATTTTGAAATTTTAAAAGTTATATTTATTAGCAAAATGAAAAAGAATATAACATAAATATATTCAATGTAACAAAAAATATAACACAATTTTCAAAGAAAAAAAAACTCTTGACATATTAAGAAGATTTCTTTCATATTTTTAAAGTTTTTTATTGGTATTTATACCTTTTAAAATTTCAAAATCCTTTTTAGTGTGAAAAAATGTTAATAAAACTCTAAAGGAAATTTTGGTATATAAAAAAAAGAGGATCCGGATAATAGTATGTTTTTAATTGTTGTTTTTGTTTTTAATAATCAATAAAGACTATTTTATTATATTTTTTGTATTTTGTTGTTTTTATAACTTGGATTACCAAAACATCTTTAATTTTAAAATTATTTGTGAATTTGCCATTAAAATTCTTACAAAAAGACCATTTTTGTTAACAGTTCACATTTCAAGTGGAACAAATGTTACATTTTGAAGTTCGGGAGGGCAAACTATTATAAAGACTATAATTTAGGGGGAATTTTTGTAATTAATCCTATATTTTATTGACAAACTTCCAGACTTCTGCTCTCAACTACTGTAAGATACAGCGTACTAAACAAAGCAGCAGCACTTGACGTTTATGAGCTAACACTCCATTAACGGTATGCTATGTATTCTGAATGACATTGTATGAGATGACATGACTAACAGCTAACATATATTAGAGAGGCCAAACATAAAAGTTCTTTCTTCAACTTACTGTGTCACTTGTGCCAAGACTGATTGCCAGATCCCCAGGGGCATTCAGGGTCAAGCCTGCAGGTTGAAATATGCCAATTAGATAACAAGTTGACAAGACTCGCTAAATAAAATAAAATTAAATTAAAATTAAAAATAATAATTAAAGAAAGGAGCGGTTATACGAGGTAAGGAAAATCATGGACCTGCAAGGCTGTTAGGGTTGTCTCCAGACCCCTGAACGATCAGGCAATTCTTGTTGAAAGAGAACCTGAAAGCAGATCATCCTAACTCAGGTTGTTGTAACAATAAAATAGATGCCAAGAAACGAATAAGTAGACTGGATAGTAGAGCATGTTATAGTAGCTTTTTTTTTTTTTAAATATATGTTGTGGTAGCTATTTAAGCTAATTAAGCGAATAACCATGTTATACACAATAGCATTAGACGTCTATTAAACATATTCACTGTTGACTTCCAGTGTACAATAACCGTTCCTTAAAATATAAATTAACTTTACATTGATGAGAGTCAACTTACCATATAAAATTTTACGAGTAGATATTGTGAGGAACCAAAGAACTATTTTTCTTTTTCCGAAAAATTAGCAGAAAAGAAAATACAAAACATTAAGAGAAGTATGGATTTTCGAATTCCGCAGAACATGAAAATTGCTACAAACCTCTCGACAAAATAGGGAGCAATATAGCCAGCAACAGCATGGGCAGGGGCCAACTTTCCAAGTTTTTGCTCCAGACCAGGTGCCGTGGCCTGCGATAAAGGGAGAAGCATTTGACAAAACAAATCAAAACAAGAAAATACATAGACGACACAAAAAGAATAAAAATGCAAAATCGGTGTTTATTGAATAATGGCTGCTTATTAAGGAGGAACAGAGGCTCATAAAATCTAACAAACCTCTAAAGCTCTATCAGACCAGACCCTTTGCTTTATATCCATCAAGTTCATCCCTGCACCATCAGTTTCATCAATACAAGCATATGCACCAATAAGAAGAGATGCCACGAAAGAGCTCACGAGGGAGATCCTTTCAGTGTTGTGATAAACATCCGGCTGTGTCTCGAATATCTTCCTAATCTGCGGGCCTGTGTATCTCTCATGAGCCCTTGATCCCGTGAGATGAGAGAGCTCCAGCGCTCCCCCAACAGCTTTCTCTATCTCTCTACACTGCTCTGTGGTGCTGCTATCCATCCATATTGGAGACTCCTTCATCGAAAACGCATCGCCAAGCTGATCCACCAATCGCTTCTTGGGGTCCAAGGACGATAATATTGAAGAACTGCCACTTTTCCAATAGACACTACCTAAGACATGACAAAGAAAGAATGATAGATAGATAAAGGAGAGAAAGTATTAAATATATATAAACAGAAAAAAAAAATCAAGAAATGGAAGTTTCCAATATCTTATAATCATTCAATCACACATCTTCAAGCCTACATATATGATCAACATTATTTATCACTACGCTTTATAATCAAGCAAATTCAAAGTGCATATAGAGTCGATCCTAATTCGACTAAGAAACTAAAGACTTCAACAAACTAACAATCCTGATTGATACAAATATCTTATTTTAATATGTCATAGTGCATTAATATACCATGTTGCTGTCCACTGCCAGAAATGGCGGCTATTTTCCCAAGATCAAAACTTGAATTGGAAAGCTTGTTGAGGATGAGATCAAGGGCTTCAACCCACATCAAAGTGGGCGAAACGATTCTGCCATTAACGGAAGGATCCCTGTAAACTCCATCTTTGGTCTTGTAATGAGGCAAATCCGAATCGAAATGGACGAGCTCCGAAGCAACAATGTTGAGATTCGAGTCCAGCACTGTGGCCTTCAAGGACCTGAAGAACACACGCAGAAACACGCCAAAAACAAATATTCCATTTTCAGATAATTCAATTCCGTAATTGAAATGCGATTCCCCAACAAAATTGACAATTTTGATTAAGGATCAAATATTGAAAAAAAAAAAAAGATTCTGGCGTTCTGAATATCTCATTCAACTCACTGAGTGGAGCTGTCGAGTCCCAGAAAATAGGAATCGCGAGGGAGAGAGAAATCCTCCATTATTGAAGACACCAAAATTCTTAATCACTCTTTTACTTCAGTATTTGCAGACTCACAAACCGAAGATACAGTTGAATATATATATATATATATATATATAATTGGATGTGATTTTCTTCGGTTCTGGATAATTAGAAGATCTCAACGATTGAACGGGGATTAGCTATAGATAATTTAGGATTCGAAGTTCGAAAATGTGTGTTTTAAATTGGATAGGGTTTACTTATTGGCTGGAGATAATTTTGGGATTAGAAGTTCTGAAAATGTGGGTTTTAAAATGGATAATGGAATAAAGAAAATAGAAATCCTCGTCAGCAACCTCGTCCGCTCCGAATTTCTCGGCTTGCTAACTGATTACGCTTTATAACACATTAAACTTGCCTACGCTTTGCCATGTCAGTGGGTGTTTAGAAAAGGGGTGAAAACCAATGATGAGAATCATTTTTACTATAGTATATGAGAGTTTTATATTGTAGTAATTTTTTTATTGTTACTGTAGTACGTGAAATTTTTTTACTGTTTATAATTAAGTTTGTGGTGAAAACTAAGTGATTTCTACCACTACCGAACACACCTTTAGTTGTTGTTTATATAATATATAATATATAATATATATATATTTTTTCATATCTATATATTAACATTGTGACTTTTTTCCCCTAAGTAGAATAATTGAATAAAATTTCCATAAAAGTCTAACAATTAAAAACGGTATTTTTAGTAGTTTTTTTTTTTGTCTACCAAAGGATTTTCCATAATATTGCCGTGTTAAACAATTATATTAGCTTTAAGAGCTTAAAAAAGCAAAAAAAGTGTGAGAATGTAGTTTAAACGATAAGGTTGTGATTTAAAGTAATTTTGTTGCAATTTTTATTGATAAAATTTGAATTTCAAATCAATTTTGTTCATATTCTTGGTTTAAATTATGATTGTAAATGTTTTATTGCTTAAAAAAAAAAAAACAAAAGCACACAACTCAAACGACCTATCACTAAAAAAAATCCCATCTCCCTTCAAAAAAAAAAAAAATCCCATCTCATTTTCATTCTCGCTATCACTATAATGATGTGAGCCTTAATGATTATAATTTCTCAAAAAAAAAAAAAAAGAAAAAAAAAAGTGATGCTGATGATGGTGTGGGGCAGTGTAGCTGGTTTAAACCATCACATTATGGTTCCAATAGAGGCAAAAAAATATTTTCAAAAAAATAAAAATAGAGGCAAAAATTTGTACATTCAAACATTATTTGGGATAAGGTCATGGTTAAAACTGCATGAAGCTGTAGGCCAAGCAGCCCCGTCCTCTTGGAGAATTTAACTTTTTTGACTTTTGTCTTGCAGACGTCATGATTACCTAAAAGGTCATGAGGATTGAGATTTGATACAACTATAGATGAACGTCCAGCGTACAGCGGTAAGAATCATGTTTTGGTTTAAATTTTGTAAAAGGACTTATAATAAGAGTAGTCAAAACTATAAAGGCTCTGTTGCAAAAAAGCCTTCACATACTACATTTCAAGTAAAATCTTATTATAATATAAACTTATCATATAATGCAATATTTTAATTCTAACTTATAGTTCTATCTTCCCAAACACTCTAAAAAACAGTCAAAGCCATTTGTTGCCAAACAATATAATTTACGTAAATAGAGATAGAGCGACATTAATTCATCATATACCATGAGATTTTTAGTCCATTTGAAAGAATAGTTTTAACCATCAGTTATAAAACAGTATAAAATTCTCACATGTTATGGTCAAAAAACTACAGTGTAAACCTCCCACATGCTACAGTTTTAAACTGTTAATTCCAACCATTTTTTCAAAGCGCCTATTTGTTTTCAGAGATGACCAAAGGATTCGGAGCAAAAAAGAGAAGAAAAAGGGACTACTATTATATACCGAGTTTTATTACCGACCAACGTTCACCCCGCTTGTTTAGGTTGGAGCTACATGATCCTTCTAGCCATCGTTTGAAGTAAGCATAATCACAAAAAGAAAATTTATCTAAATCCTAGGATAATTTACAAAACAATCTTCTAGAGATCCTTGGTGTAAATTTTTCAGCTGGACAATGGCACACTTTTGCCCCGTTAATGTACAATGACCTCTTCACACTCTGCCTGCAGCATCCCTTGTCTCTTCATCCTCAAAGTCCGAGAAAATCAGAGCTCTGGACCCCGCAAGGAAGACAAGGTTGGAGAAACTGGTTGACAAGAGAAGCGGGTTTGTGCTGCTGTTACCGAAACAGTTCCGGAAAAGACCACAATATGAACCTTGCAAAAGCGTCGGACTCCAAAAACTCGATATGAGCTGCCCGACCAATGAAGGTACTCAAGTTCTTGCCGTAGGAAGAGGTATCAAAGTTGACATCACAGCGCATGAACACTCTGTGATCGGGTGAAGCTGGCCGAATTTGGTCCAAACAATCATTCAGCATTTCCAAAAATATTTTGCCCTTTTTTGAATGGTCCCCTGCAGCTTCCTGGCACATATCAATTCTCGCAGAATGATATGGCACGTAACCGTCCTATGAGACGATTGAATAAAGCAGTTTGGTTGGGAAAGAAAACAAAATGGAAATTTTAAATGGAGATGTGAAAAGGACCATTTATCTTTAAAATATTAACTAGATTTTACCATGACAAAAAATAACGTTTTCATTAAAATGGTCCACAAAAGAGATTGGCATACCTGCGGTGAAGATAGCAGGATAACATGCTTGAAGTACTGTAGTGTTTTTTGCTGTAAGAGGAAAAGAATCCCTTTAGAACTTCAACCAATAAAAAAAAGCCTTTGCAACAGTACAAATAATTTTATAGACACCATTGCATTCTCTGGGTCGTGATTTAGTTATTTTTATTGTTTGAAGACACTATATTTGCATGCACGTATAAGAAGCAATAGCGGAGATAGAATGACAACAAAGAACTTGAAAGCTGCATAACTACATCTTGAACAAAATTAACAAAATATCATATGATTACCTTGCACAGTTTGTAAAAGAACGTATTTTGAATGTCCGGATCATCAGTGAAGGTTAGCTGATGAATGCACCGAGTGTTCTTGAACTTCTTCAAAAGCCACAGTCCAGAGTTAAACAAAGAGTTTGAACTATAAAGATACCCCAAGTGTGGACCCGATATAGAGACATATGTATACAAGTACCTCAGGTATGGCTCCATAATGCTTTCTGAAAAAGACAACCTCAAAAGTCTAGAACCAAGCTACAACAAACAGACCTGAAAACAAGGCACACAAGCCTGGTGTTCTATTTACCTGCTAATGCTGTTCTTATAATTATGTTTCCAATGGAATGTCCTACAAAGCTGATCTTGATATCACCAAGCACTGCATATCTTGATGCCTTGTCCATTTTCTTCTTAACGAATGCTATCACTTCCTGAGCCAGTCTTAGTCCCATTTCTCTAAAGTCTCCAGATGTTTTGTCTTCATTCGTCTCTGACATCAGAAACTCTATCTTGGGATCAAACAAAAGCCATTGATTACGTACAAGCCTTAAGTCCAGATGATGCCCCTGTGGTTTTCAATTGCAACAAGTAAAATTATTTTGGTGATTATGATTAAAACTACAATGTAGGACACTGAATCAATGAAATAGGGTTTTTGCAGAACACAATATCAATTGATAGAGATATCCAAGAAACTACCAGCGTTTAGACTCCAGCAAGCAAAGTGTAAGACGAATTACAAAACTAAGATAAATAAAGAACCAGAGTTAAGTAAAAATATATATATAACCAAAAGTTCCCTTGGGGAGTCCAAGTGGAGTTGTTAATTGCAGGGATCTTCCAAAGTGAAGGTTTCTAGTCCTGATATATATGTGAGTATGGACTTGTTTTCAATGGTTATGTCAATAAGGGCATATTTTTACAACAATGATGATGTGAAGTGATAAGAACTTAATCATATTAATCATCGTAAATTTTTTCAGTTAATAATCCAATTCATTATAACAATCTGATCTATATCACACGGTTAACACATAATAACAGTACCAATTGAAACCACACTCTTTTATATGTATATATATGTATGTATATTCCCAACAATCTGGATGTAACTTAATTGATTGAAGCTAACAAACCCAACAAATACCCAATAAATTTTATGAACCCCTGCCAGTTTATAGAGAGAGAAGTTGAGCAGAAGACTTGCCTGAAACCCATGTACAAAGACAACAATCTTTAAAATGCGGCCATTTGGTTGTTTGTTCGTGCCAGTTAGATTGTATCCAGGTTTAGAGCCTGGTGCACCAAGCAAATCAGGTGAATTAATTACGTCCAAATCTCTCAGGTAAGAATTGTCACTAGTAGTACGCCTTGGTGCATTCATGACTCGTTCCACAATTAGAACAGGAATACGCAAAGGATCTCCAAATATGTGCATGTCTTGAACTGACCGATTGTTGATCTGCAGTAAACGAATTTGTATGCAGAAAAGAACCAAACAATGAAACATATATTCAATCAATCACTTCTCCTGGGGCAGGACTCACCTTCATTTGTGCAATACTTCGTCGATGGCGCTCAGCACGCAATGCAGCATCATGGGCAGGCTGTATAAAGCATAAGAGAATTACTTCCACATTCATGGATCATGGATTGAAGGATTACAGTTTATGGTTGAAATTATGGTCCAAAACTACACATTCAGCAAAATGGTAATACAAAAAACGTTGAACGCCCTCTCTCTTTTATGGATACTTACATCATCAGTTAACTTCAACGTATTCAATACTCTTTTATGAACACCATGGTTGGAGGAATCATCGGTGCCACTATTCAAAAAATGATGTGGCATCTCAACCTTAGAATACACCATCCATATTGACCATTCAGCTCTTCTATCTTTGGCCCACGCGTCCCGCAAACATTCCAATATCCCTGTCCTATTGGACCTGAAACAAAGTGAATACCACAAATATCAGAAAATCTTAATAAAGGTCTAGAAATTTACTGGTCATCTCACTCCACGAGTTCACTGCTAAATATCAGCATACCCAGATACATACGTTGTGTGCACGTAATTTAACTCTATTCTAGAAATTCTATTGTAAAATAGTAGAGCAGAGTTAACAACACACCTCTAAAGATTAAATCATTTTCTTCCCAATTGCTAAAAGCCACTTTTATTATGGCCTCCAGGATGAAACTTTTTATACTATTTTTTCTAAACTAGCAAATATCATACAAAATTCTCGTGGAGGTTACATATATAGGTTCAATAAAATTTTCTTTTACATCAAAAGAAAATGACTTTTGTCTTTCCGTTTGTTTCCAAAAAAAAAAAAACACTTTCCTTGCACCTCGCTCCTCCCCACCCCCACCCCTCTTTTTTTTCCCCCCCTAATTCTGTTGAAGTTTGCTGCTTCATGTATATATGTTACACAAGAAACCCAAGCAAACCAGCTAAACTGAGATTTGAAAAAGATGACAGTATCTAAAAAACAAAATCTGGTGATGCAATAAATTCCAACCTGAGGAACTGCAAAAAAGTGTTCCATAAATATGAAACTTGATAGCCCAATAAATGGAGAGAGTTCAAGACAACACTCCTTGGTAAGGAGAGGAGCGATTCGTTGCTTTGAAGGTGTAAAAAACTGGCTGTCTTCTGCAGAAAAAACAAAGAAACATTCAGCAACAAAAACCTTGCAGAGAACTTGCAAATAAAGACAAAAAAAAAAAAAAAAAAAAACAGCAACGCTGCATGAAATAAGTAAGGACCTCAAAATTATTTTGCTGCTTGCCTTGTACGGAAACTTTTCCATTTAGCAGACTTGCATTTCCTTGAAGGGCAGAATTGGGAAACTTTATATCATCCATCTTGGATATAAAATCAATCAAGTCAAGTGGTTGATCAATTGCTTTGCTAAGCCTCAGTAACTCTTCAAGCAGAATGTCCCGAGAAGCTAATAATGATTTAACAAGCATGACACATTTTGCATCTGCAGAAGCCACCTGACCTGCTGCCTAGTATGATCACAAACTTCAAATATCATTAGAAAGAAAGAAAGAAACCAAAAAAAAAAAAAAAGCACGTACAAATGTCCAAGTTAATGATTTTTGACCAAAAACAGTTCCCACAACTATTAATTAATAGAAAAATACTCAAAAGTGTGAGAACATACTTGGATCGATCCATCAAAGCTTTCATTAGCAACAACTTCCACAGTACGAGAATCACTGAAAAAATCCAACTAATGCAATTACTTGAACAAATCAGTTTGCCTTAAAAGGAATATGTGGCTTAGTTTGAATTCCATAATGATTGTAAACTTCCCAAAACTGGTAAAAATTGACAAACCTTGGTTGCTTTGTTGGGGCTGCATAAGCGTCACTTTTGAGTAAACTGATGTGTATGCTTGCATCGACAAGCAGAGCATGAAATGCATCAAAATGAACAGGGCAATATGAATGTAAACCCGAAAGAGCTTTTGGAGGAATGCGAAATTCATGGACTGCAGCAGAGCAAGAACTTAGAGAAGCCTGCAAGTCAGAACTGCATATTTGCATATCGCCATCATTACAATGTGCAGGAACTAACTTGAGTTTGTAAAAGCACAAGGTATGCTGGGGAAAAAAAAAGGATTTTCCGCTGGAATCGGGAAGTTCATTAAGCGGACAATTACGAAATTACAAAATCTATCAACTCACCCAGTCAGTGCTATTGGAGCATACATAAGTTCAAACTTCAAAATTACGGCAGATGTGGGTGGACCCTGAAAATCAAATATCAATATTCAAGACTATCAACCCACCTACCAAAAATGGACATCAGACATTTGAGCATATAGTTTTTCTTTTTTTTTTTTTGAAAAACAAATAAGTTGGCTTTAAGAGCACTAAAATCACGGTCAAGTGTTGTGATGGGTTTAAACTTTGAATTCGTGTGTGGACATTGGCAGCCTTGGAAAAATGGAATATTTCCTATAGGGCTCTCATGGTTCTAATAGACTTGGGCAGGCCAACTCAGAAGCCAAATTTTTTCACAAGGATAAAACCACCTCAGATAAATTCCTCATACATGACTTGCAAAGTTGGCATTCTATTTTGGTTCAGGCACACACATGAGCAGATGTACCTATGTTATATGTTTGCCGTTATGTTTGTGTTTTACCAAGAGAAGGAGATCATTACCTCATCTTTACCAAGAGATAAATTGAATGATATCATGATTGACAATGACACGTCTTGCCTTGCATATTTTATCCGGAAAGGCTGAGTGTAGAAACTGTTGTCTGTGTCGTCAATTCTCCAAACTCCATACACATCATCAGAACCTAGATCAGGAACTGCAATTGAAAAAAAAAAAACTAATAAATAAATGAATAAATAAACAAATGAATAAATAAATAAATAAAACATTCAGCTCTATGTAAGAGATCAAACAAGCCAATGTCGCTCCAAAACATAGTTCATAAGGAAAACAACAAGATGCGCTAGCAAGCATGTTACGTTTAAGCAGAAGAAAACAATAAAGCTTCAACTTAAGAAGTACCTTCGTATTGTACAACTCTTGCTGGAGTTCCCACGGAAGTATACTCGCTATCCTCCCATCGCATGGTAATTTTAAGTTGATACCATCTATGAAAACCAAAAACCATGTTTGAAAAAAAATTCAAGAGATATGGCTATAATAGTGGCAATTTGGAAAAAGTTTTAAGACAACAATAATCAGTATGCACACACCCTTGTTGGAAAAGGTCGAGATTGTGAAACCTATGAATGTAAATAGCAATCTCTTGTATTGTGTCAAACATAGCCACCGGCTTAACCTTAGCTGGGTGTGCATTGGCATCTGTCAACCTCTTTCCCGACCGGCTTCTATAATTTAGACCAATGAACCATCCCAGTCGCCGAAACATACGTGATTCACAGTCCAGAAAGGTCGCATCCCTCTGTTTTCTAAGTCAGTGCCAATTCCGAGACCTCGATTTCACCGCAAACCTACATTATTCTTTCCGAAACCTCATTTCATTAAACAATGGCACAATAATAATATACTAAGCTAAAATAAATCTCCTCTCTTTCTCTCTCTCAGTTTCTGCACTCTTCAAACTACAATTCTCCCTCGTTGATTGTCAACTCTCCAAAGCAGAAGAACAGTATTATAGAGCTGCAAAACAAGGTACATTTTAGTTTCCAAGATATATAATTCTCCTATGGTTTTCTAGATATTATTTAGAATGAATCAGTATACTAACGCTGATCAGCAATATCTAATCTGCTCTGTCAATAAAAACCAAACTCCAGCAACTTTCACCTCACTTTTTGAGAAAATTAAAGAAAGCCCACATTTCTAATTTCTAATATTGTTAATTTTTTTTTACTAAACGACTAAAGTGAAATATAATAACTGAAAATCATAAATGCATTGAATTCTGATACTTCAATGAGCACAAAAATCGTTTACACCCATGGCCCATACAATTAGGCCAAGCAACAAAAAAAAAAAGAGAAAGAAAAGATATGAAGAAGGGAAGAAAATTTTAAAAAGATAAAAGAAAAAATAAAAAAAAAAGAGAGAGATTCTCTTCAGGTAGTTTTAAAGAAACAATTTATAGCCCATTTTTTGACGTATAAAAGAAATTAAGAGAATTGGGAAAATGCAGAAAGAAGAATGACAGTGAAGAGATGAAAAGGAGAACTAGGCGAAGGGAGAGAGAGAAATACCAGGTGGAGATCGGCTGCTGAGGAGGAGATAACAGAAGCTTTTTCCGAAGCTTTTTTTGGGATTGCGGAAGATTTGGTTGCTAGGGTTTGGTCTGGCGAAAGCTATCGTCATTGATTAATTAGCAGAAAACAACAAAAAGACAGACCGACAACGTTGAATTGAAAATAACGATGTTGTGTCCTTCGACGACAATGAGATCGATCGTTAGATCGACCGATGATTCTAGTTTTCCATTTCCAAAAAGAAAAAAAAGGCTGTTCGTTTTGACGGCAAAATTCCCATTTAGGCATAATTTGAAAAACGGGCCAAGAAAATTTGAAATTAACTAAATAATTTTTTTTATAAAAAAAAGACTTTTTTTAAACATCAAAGTTGTCTTAATTTTTTTCAGAGAAAAACAAAAAAAAGACTGTATCGAAGAGAGAAACTTAACCAGGATAGAAACAAAAAAACTGGAACTATTTTATACCCAAAAAGCTAATTTTTTATGCCCAAAAACAAAAAAAAAAGTCATTGACTAAATAAAATTTTTTAAAAAAGTTATTTTTAAAAATCTCCCGAAAATTTATGGCCCGTATATTGTTGCCCTATAATTTTTAAAAATATTTTTTACATTTTTTGAGATAAATTTTAAACACTTTTAACATAATTTTTAAAAATTTTTTATTTATTAAAATAAAAATATTTTCACTTATTTTAAAAATAATATTAAATTTCACTTGGTTGTTTGATATTGTTTTCAAAATAGATGAAAATGTTTTTGTTTTAAAAAATAATTTTTTTTTAAAATTACGTTAAGAGTGTTTTTAAAATTTTTACCTCAAAAAATATGTGAAAATTTTTTTAAAAATTTTGAGAATAAAACCAAACAAGGTCTTATGTTTTTTGAAAGCTCTACAAAAATTTTATTCTTTTCTTATTGTTTTTCATCAAAAAAATCATTTTTTAGCGTAATGCATTATTATAACTTAAGTTATGTTTTTTACACAATATATTTTATAATTTTAATGTTGACGAAATACATTTTAAAATTTAAAATTATGACAGTTGACATTAATAGCTAATGAGTTTTAAAAACATAGACGATTTTAGTCACGAGTTTTGAATGTGGGTTTTTTTAAAAATAGAGTGTGTCATTTTTAAAAAACAATTAAAGCTTAACAAGTGAAAATAAGTACTAAATTAGAATTAAAAGTAACTGGATCTAAATTTTTAATAATTTTAAATTTTAAGATGTGTTTTATTAAGACTAAAACAACTTGGTGCATTGTATAAAAAATAAATGGTTCTGGGTGTTTTCCTCCCAAAAAAGATTTTTTTTTTTTTTTTTTGGTGGAAAAAATTATTCCTTTCCTTCGTCCATATGCTTTAGACAAAACGACGGTATATTAAAAATAAAAAAATAAAAATAAAAAACGACGGCGTTTGATTGTTGAGGAATTTCGCTAGATTGAGCCGGCCCTCAAGAAACAAAACCCCCAACACAGTATTCTATTCAAGCTCTCGCTGTGCCTGTGACTGCGTTTTCCTTCTCTCTCACACAAAATTCTGTTCAAAATCCCAATTCCCACTTCTCTCTCCCTTTCGGCCATCCTCCCTCGGCTCTCTCTCTCACTTCTGGTTTCCAAGTAAGTTTTTCTTTCTCTCTCTAGAATATTGAGAGTATTTACTTAGCGCTACACATCCCACTCGTGACAAAAACATTCATGTACAAAATAATACTTTCTGAGAATTAGGATTTTGTCTCCGGCGATTAGATTCGTATTGCCAATCGGAGAGAAATCAAGTGGTTTTTGTATTTTTTTTCATTTTGATTTTATTGATTGTTTTCGCGTTCATTTTTGGGATCTAATTTTGTCTTTATTGCGTAATTATCTCTTTTTTTTTTTCATCGTTGATTGTGATTTGGATTAGGGTTTTTCTCGTACGGATTAAGCTCAATTCATTGATATCTCAATGGGTCGGAAGAAGGGGAATGCTCGTGGGGATGACGAGAACCCGCCGCTTGCTGCCGCGGGTGGGAAGTCGAAGAAGAAGGGGCTGTTTATCGACGATGATGAGTACTCTATCGGAACCGAGCTCTCCGAGGAGCCCCAAGTTGAAGAAGAGAAGGTTTTGATTACGGGGAAGAAGGGGAAGAAGGGGAAAGCTTCCCAGCACAAAGAGCAAGATGTAGTAAAGGCGGTGGAAGAGGATGAAGATGATGTTCCAGAAGCAGTTTTTGCAGGTAAGAAGAAGGGGAAGTCGAAAAAAGGCGGTGGGAATAGCGTGTTTAGCAGTTCGAGTTTTGGGTTGCTTGGAGATGAGGATGATGATAATGTTGATGATGGTGATGACAATGATAAGGCTCAGAGCGAGGAGGAGGATGATGATGCTCCAGTGGTGAGTTTTTCGGGGAAGAAGAAGCCTTCCAAGTCAACGAAAAAGAGTGGCGGTAGTTTGTTTGCGGCATCAGCTTTCAATGCTATTGACGATGATGAGGGTGAGAATGATGGAGAGGTGGTTGATGATTCAGTGGATGTTGGTAAAGAGGCTGAGGATGATGATGAAGCCCTGGCTGTTGAGTTTGCGGGGAAGAAGAAGTCATCTAAAGGTGGGAAGAAGGGAGGTAGTGTGTTTAGTGCTGCTAGTTTTGATGCCCTTGATGATGGGATGAGATGATGAATGAGGATGGAAACAAAGATGAGGAGGACGATGTTGCTTCTATTACTTTCTCGGGAAAGAAAAAGAAGTCGTCAAAGTCATCGAAAAAAAGTGGAGATAGTTCGTTTAACACGGTATTGCTTGATGAGGGAATTGAAGAAGATGCCCCTGTATCTGAAATGTCTGGAGTTAGTAATAAAACTTTTGAGGGTGAAGAAGCTTCGGTGATTTCATTTTCGGGGAAAAAGAAATCTTCTAAAAAGAAAAGCAATGTTACTTTCACTGATTTGAGTGAAGATGTTGGGGATGGGAGTGAAGTCGCAGATGTGGTTGAACCTGAGCTGTCGAGTGTGGAGGCTAGTAGTGTTGCAGTTAAAAAGAGTGAAGGAGTAGTAGAAACTTCAAAAAGTAAAAAGAAGAAGAAGAAGAGTGGAAGAACTGCCCAAGAAGAGGAAGATTTGGATAAGATACTCGCCGAGCTTGGTGAGGGGCCTTCGGGATCACAGCCTGCTGCTGCTCCTCCTCCTCGACAAGAGGAGAAGGTTCCGGTTCAACCTGAAACAGCTGGTGTGGTTGATGGTGAAAAAGAAGGCGAAGAAGAGAGCGTGGAGTCTGCTGCAGCGAAGAAAAAGAAAAAGAAGAAGGAGAAGGAGAAGGAGAAAAAGGCGGCGGCGGCGGCAGCTGCTGCAACAGCTTCTTCTGTTGATATAAAGGATGAAAAAAGTGATGGGACAAAAACCGAAGCTACGGAGCCCAAAAAGAACGAAGCAAAGGGTAAAGCTGCAGAGAAGAAAATCCCAAAGCATGTCAGGGAGATGCAAGAAGCAATTGCTAGGCGGAAAGAAGCTGAAGAAAGGGTGAAGAGAGAAGAAGAGGAGAGGTTGAGGAAGGAGGAAGAAGAGAGGTTGAGGAAGGAGGAAGAGGAGAGGAAAGCAGAAGAGGCCAAGCGCAGGAAAAAGGAAAGGGAAAAAGAGAAGCTGCAAAAGAAGAGACAGGAAGGCAAGCTTTTGAGTGCAAAGCAGAAGGAAGAAGCACGTAGGCTGGAGGCAATGAGAAACCAAATACTTTCTAATGCAGGGGGATTGCCTCTGTCTACTAGCGACACTAGTGCACCAGCTAAAAGGCCATTGTACCAGAAAAAAAAGTCAAAGCCGGCATCCCACCAGGCAAATGGTGCAATTCCTGCTAAGGCGGTTGAAAATGAAGAAGAAAAGGAAAGCCAGAAAGAGATTGAGACCGAGGTGGATTCAATGGAATCAGAGAAGGTTGAAGAGACAGAATCAGTTGATGTGGAGGAGAAATCCGAGGTTTCAGTGGCCGTCAACGAGAATGGAATGGAAGACGATGACGATGAAGATGAATGGGATGCAAAGAGCTGGGATGATGTCAATCTGTCTGTTAGTGCATTTGCCGATGAAGAGGTTGACTCTGAGAGTAAACCTATTGTAAAAAAAGAATTGAAGAAGTCTGTATCAGATTCTCGGAATGCAGGTAAGCAGGCTTATATTCTGATTTTGCATTTAATTCTTTTCTTTTAGCGTGCATATTGCCGTGTATATTATATCTTTATTAATACTGTGGATGATTGGCTAGTTAACATAATGTCATGCTGTTCATGTTACTCTCAACTAGATATTGTCCCTACCTTTGATATCACGGCAAAGTGAAAAACTTATTTGTTTTCTCTTATTTTGAATTATTTTCCCACAAAAAATGAATTCACCAACTGACAATCTCTCCTTGGTCCAACTGTTGCCTTTGATGAAAGCTAGCAAGCATTTTAATTCAAATATTACAACTATTAAATATATAACTGTATGCTAACAAGCTTCCTTTGGCATTTAAATCTAACGTGGCTACTGCTCGTAATTCCTTTATGACATCTATTATAAATATGCTCTGGGTTGAAATTTTGATTATGTGCACCTGCTTTTTAGGAAACGCCCCCCCCCCCCAAAAAAAAAAAAAAAAAAAAAAAATCACCACCGCACCCAAAAAATAATAATAATAATAGCAACAATAATAATTTTGCTTAATTGATGATGGTGGCACAAAGCATTTATGCCCTGTTTATTTAGTAGGTTCAACTTTTTTGTTTGAACCTATGAACCAAACACGCCTTAAGTTGAGCCTGACTGAAATCTATACTGCAACTGCTGTTATTTTTTGCCTTCGTTCAATTTAGATCTACCTTCTTATTTTACATCTATGATCTTTTTTTTTTGTTTTTTTTTTCTAATAACAAGTTTTTGGTCTGTGATGAGGATCTAATTAATCAAAGCATTACTATCTCGCTAAGCTATAAATGGAAATTACTTAATTTCTATGTTTAACTGTTGGTTGACATATATGCTTTGAAAGTCTGTTTGGGATGCGCTTGTTTTCTGGCCTGATGGAGATCACACTATATATTTATCTTTCGTATGAAGCGTTCGTCATCAGACAACCCATTCTGTAATGTTTATTTGTTTTTCTTTTTTTTTTCCTCCCCATTTTCAGACCGTCCTGCAGATACAAAGCCAGTAGTTGCTGGAAAGAAACCAGTCCCAGCTGAATCAATAAAAGTTCAGGGTGAAGATAAGAAGGATGCCAACGTTGAAGTCGCCGACAAGAATAGGCAAAAAGATGCCACAGTGAAAAAGAAAGCACAAATTTCAGATGCTACAACCAAGTGCGAAGAAAACCTACGTTCACCTATTTGCTGCATTATGGGCCATGTTGATACTGGTAAAACCAAGCTGTTGGATTGTATCCGTGGAACTAACGTACAGGAAGGCGAGGCTGGAGGTATTACTCAACAAATTGGTGCTACATATTTCCCTGCGGAGAATATACGTGAGAGAACGAAGGAGCTAAAATCTGATGCTACACTAAAGGTTCCGGGGTTGTTGGTTATTGATACTCCTGGCCACGAGTCATTTACTAACTTAAGATCAAGGGGCTCAGGTCTATGTGATATTGCAATTTTGGTTGTTGACATCATGCATGGCTTAGAGCCCCAAACAATAGAATCACTTAATCTTCTGAAAATGAGGAGTACAGAATTCATTGTTGCCTTGAATAAGGTGAGCATCATCCTTCTCAATTTGGTTGTGGTTAATCTTTGAATAGGCACCACAGCTCATCAAATTTTTTCTTCTCATTTTAGTTGTGGTCGTTTATTTTTCAAAATTTCAGGTAGACAGACTTTATGGATGGAAATCCCTCCGTAATGCACCAATTGAGAAACAATTGAGTCAACAATCTAAGGATGTACAAAATGAGTTTAGAATGAGACTTTCTCAGGTTATAAGATTTTCACCTTTTTTCCCTTTTCTATGTTTGTTTAATTTTCCTGTTTATGTTCAAATTTGTTTGTAAGATTTTCACCTTTCTTCCCTTTTTCTATTTTCTCTGCTTAATTTTCCTGTTTATGTTCAAATTTGTTTGGTGTTTCAGATTACCACTCAGTTCAAGGAGCAGGGATTGAATACCGCATTGTACTATGAAATGAAGCGTAAAGATTTTGGGGATACACACTTTATTGTTCCTACAAGTGCTATTACGTATGATTTACAGAATTTGGTGCAACACCTTGTTATGAGTTTTTCTTTTATTCTGCAACGTATTTTCTGGCTAGTTGTTTGATTTTCTGCATCTGTGACTATTTCAGCGGTGAAGGAATTCCTGATTTGTTGTTGCTATTGGTTAATTGGACCCAAAAAACTATGGTCAAAAAACTTACATATAGTAATGAAGTGCAGGTTTGCATTCTTTTCTCCGTATTTCCTATTTCTCAACTCCAAGGTAATTGAAAAGACAAATCTGACTGAGTGTTTATTCTCTTCGTCAGTGTACTGTCTTGGAGGTCAAGGTGGTTGAAGGCCACGGGACAACTATTGATGTTGTATTGGTTAACGGAGTGCTTCACGAAGGAGATCAAATAGTTGTTTGTGGCATGCAGGTTAGCTTCTTTTAACCTTTTTTGAAATGTAGTCTAGTGTTTAATCTTGTAATTTCTCTAAGTCGTTAGCATTATTATTTCGTGTTTGTTCAGATTATTCATGAATTTCTTCTTGTTGGTTTACGAATTCTACAAGTAAAAGTTTATTTAATATATGTTCCTTTTTTTTTTTTTTTTTGAAGGGACCAATTGTTACAACTATTCGAGCCTTGTTAACTCCCCATCCGATGAAAGAGCTCCGGGTTAAGGTATTATTTTTGAAAGCTAGAGGTCACATCTACCGAGTCCTGTAATCATAGATACCATGATTGAAAGTTTTAATTCCAATTAATTTTCATCAATACTATACCTGCTCCATAGACGCCGTTAGTGCTTGTTCCTTTTTTCCCCCCTTTGGATGTTATTTGCATATCTCGTACTGCTTTCATACTTTTGTGACTGTAACCTGTATTTTTACTACTAGCAACTTAGCATTGATTTTAAACCACTCTTTACCAGGTCTTCTTTTCATCATTTGACTGGCTACGAAAATCATCGTTTCTATTTTTGGCTCCTCTTTATTAACCTCCAAATACTTTTTTATCCTGGACAATAAATCTTCGTTTTTGCTTGCCAGTGCATTACCAGGTTCTTGTGCTGATTCTCGTGCTTGTAGGATGACGACTGAAGGGTTGATTTTAACCTTCATTTCTAGTTTTAGTGATATCCAGGCTTTTTTTTAACTCTCTTTTTTGGACAACGCTCAATAGAACTGGATATTGGATTAGATTGGACTGGGCTGGGCTGAATATATTCAACTTTCCATACATACTAAATCGTTTTTCACGTGGGATATTTGACTTGAATGTTTGAGTGTTATGTGCAAAGTTTATTTTTATCAATAAGACATTCTAAGTTCAAAATAATTTTCCTGATTTTGAATAAGACATTATGCAGCATACATATGTTGATCTCGAACTGTATCTATGAAATATGTTGGATGATTATATATCGGGTATTTTAATGTTAGGGAACGTATCTGCATCACAAGAAGATCAAGGCTGCTCAAGGAATCAAGATCACTGCACAGGTGATTATTCTAGATTGAACTTGAGCCTAACCTTCCATGCTTTTGGGCTTCAAACACTTTTATATGCACAGTTCTGAGAGTGATTTTCTGTTTAATATCTAATGCAGGGTCTTGATCATGCTGTTGCTGGTACTAGTCTATATGTGGTGGGGCCTCAGGATGACGTGGAAGATATCAAGGAAGCTGCCATGGAAGATATGAAGTCAGTTATGGGCAGGATTGACAAAAGTGGTGAAGGAGTTTGTGTACAAGCATCCACACTTGGTTCCTTGGAAGCATTGCTGGAGTTTTTAAAGACACCGGAAGTAAATATTCCTGTCTGTGGTATAAATATAGGCCCCGTTCATAAGAAGGATGTCATGAAGGCCAGCGTGATGCTAGAAAAGAAAAAGGAGTTTGCTACAATTTTGGCTTTTGACGTCAAAGTAACACCAGAGGCCCGCGAACTTGCAGATGAGTTGGGCGTAAAGATATTTATTGCTGATATAATATATCACTTGTTCGACCAATTCAAGGCATATATAGACAACATCAAGGAGGAAAAGAAGAAGGAATCAGCCGATGATGCAGTATTCCCCTGTGTTCTCCAGATTTTACCAAATTGCATTTTCAATAAGAAGGATCCTATTGTCTTGGGAGTTGATGTTCTGGAGGGCATTGCTAAGGTACAGTTATTTACAGTTTTTGTTTTTATATTCTAATTCAGGTGAAAATGGTAGGGTCGTAATTAGTTTTTGATGTGGGGTAAGGGGTTATATTTCCAGTTGTATTTTGTAATGGGAAAATCAAGTTTAAAGGAGATTTGGGTACTAAAATTTACTCTGGTTCTTGCTGTGTTCCTTCTCCTAGGTTTTATAAGTCCTTAAAACTTTTTTTTTTTCCCTTTCCATGGCCTGGTTGAATTTGCTTGTAGAAGTTAAGTTGAATAGAGAGCTGTAATTCTTTCTTTGAGCTCACGGTATTTTTTTTTCCCTGATGAATTTGCCTCCAGCTTTATGTAATGGGAGTTCTAAAAAATTAACCTTCATCTCATGGAGAATTTGCTTACAAAAAATGCTTCTTTTTCATCCTAGACAGTGCTTCATTCGTTTTCTTTTCCATGTTTTTATGTTATTTTAGTTAAATCCCGACCCCATAGCAAGCAGGGAGATGCACAGACCTTATTTGTCGTTGTTTCTGAATTTTGTACTCTTATTTTTTGTTATGCCTATAAAACATCCACACGAGACTCCAAATGAGTTGCTATTTGTTGTAATAATAAGAATGACATAATGTTGGTTTATTTCTTGTTGAAATCAGTATTGACAGTAATTTTGCTTTCTGTGTAGGTTGGAACTCCTATATGTATTCCTCAAAGGGATTATATTGATATTGGTCGCATTGCTTCAATTGAAAATAACCATAAACCTGTTGATATAGCCAAGAAAGGGCAGAAGGTAGCCATTAAGGTATGTAACACATTACCTTTGATGTGAATTGAAATATTTTATTCGTCCAGTACACAAGACGTTGGTTCATGTAAAGATATCAGTTGTAGTCACGGCTATCAGCTAAGAAAATACATGTTTCTCGGCCTGTTGCAATTTTTTTTTTCTTTTTACGTCACTTCATCCATTAATTCTTTCTGTTTTACATTTTTTTAATTTTTGAAATATGACATGTCCAGATGATGCTAGGAAACTTAATGCAATTCTAGCATGTTTTTAACTGTCTCTGATTAGTATTTTTGATTTCCTAAAATCTAAGAGAACAAGATGTCCAGCGGAATTAGAGGCATTGAATACAAACTTACTCGATTGTAGATCTTTGTGACATGTCCAGTGGTTGACATTGATTTATTCGTGTGTATCAACGTTAATTGACTACGTTTTTGTCTGTGGTAGCATAACTTGCTTCTGCTGACACTTTTCAGCTGCTATAGATTTTACAAGAAAATCGTGTTTTCTCATTCAAAAAGTGCCATGTAGTAGTGTTATGAACTTCTAGTGCCACGTCTCAACAGTTTCTTGAGCATGGAAGATTGTTCCAGCAGTGCTTTGTTTTATGCATTTATTATCTTTTTATTGTGTGATTTACTCCATAACTTAGTTCGGAAGTTTTGACTGATATTTGGTATTAAAAGAAGTATTAATTTCACTTTTGGCCCTCGAAGAATATCACTTGTCTCACTTTGACTTCTAAATTTTCAACTCACACACTAATAGCCCTTGAGCTTTCCAAATGTGTGACACTAATAGTACTTTTGCAACAGAAATGTTAAAAATTGACGGATTTCATCAGGTAAGGTGCCCGTGATCCGGTTTAAACATTGGTTTAAATCGAGCTATCTAGAGGTAGTTTTACTAGATTACCTCTCGTTTATGAATCACATGCGTCTCACATGATGAAATCCATCATATTTTTATTGTTTATGTTGCAATTGTACCATTAGCGTAACTTTTGGAAGGCTCATGGCCCATTAGTTTTGTAGTTGAAAAATTAGGTGGAAAAGTGAAATTAACCCTTAAAAGAAGAAGAACGTTCGACATTTTAGGTGCTAATTGTTGGACTTTTCTTGAAACCCTTCGTCTTTGCCCACTTATTTCTGAGAGGGTTCAGGAGTTTTTTAGCTCTGTTACAAGTCTATCCTTTGGTGCAAATTGTTTAAGCCTTTGTCCCCCCTTTTTTTCTCACCTTTTCATTGAGGAGTTGGTTCACGTGCTTTTGCAGATTGTTGGCAGCAATCCTGAGGAACAGCAGAAAATGTTCGGCCGGCATTTTGAGATAGAAGATGAGCTAGTCAGCCATATCTCAAGAAGGTCGATTGATCTCCTGAAAGCTAATTACCGAGTAAGCAGAAAGCTCTAAATGCCATCTCCTTCAACTCCATATATATTGGCTGCTATTATTTTTTCCCTTTTTGTTTTCCAACTGTGTTTTGAAATGTTTAGGACGATCTATCAATGGAAGAATGGAAGTTGGTTGTGAAATTGAAGAACCTTTTCAAGATCCAGTGAGAAGTTTTTCAGGAAACCCAACTCGACGGACTTCTGTGCAGTTCTGATCAGAGATGCTGAAACCAAAATTTTCTGGTGGAAAATACTTTGATTCCTTTCAACAAGCAGCAAACTGATTTTGACAGAACACAAGTCCGAATGCAATTGTATCCAGAGAGGGAACTGAAGTTCCAGTTTTTGTTGCGGAGGAAACCAGTTTTCAAAGGGAGCGTCAAAGGGAGTCGGACGCTGGAAACACATTGGATTCTTGAGTTCAGTGCATGGTATACGAGGTTTCTTCTTTAACAAGCGAGACATTGCGGAAATCGAAAATAAAAATGCGCAAGAGCTGCTATGGCCTGGTAAAAAAAAATGTTGCTCTCCTCTATATATATATATATATATATATATTGTTAAAAAGCTTTTTGTTGTCAACTTTAAGTAGGAGAGATGTCAATGTGTTTGTTCCCTTATAAATTTAGTTGACTATAACAAACTGGGGATTGCACCTCACAAAGGCGAAAGAATGCTGAGTGCTCTATTTTTGAGTCATTTACTGAAGTTTCTCTTTTTGGTTTGGTATTTTAAAATTTTGTTAGGCGGAATAACGTCTTTTCTTTTTTTTTTTTGGATAAACAATGGAGGTTTTGGGAGTTCGTTCTAACTTGTTACGCTTGTGCTTTTTTCTTTTTTGGTGCTGAAAAGAGAAAACATATTCGGGTGTCTTGGCTCAAAAAACAGTGTAGTAAATACAACTCAAGGAAATTGTATTTGCTGCAGCCGCGTGAGTCCTTGCATCACATGGAACAGCGATGAGTCAAGATTGAACGAGTTTATTCAATTTAGGGGAATTGCAGTATGACCTTTTCAAAGCTAATTCTAGTAAATAGTATGTTTTTGAAATGTTAGTATTGAATAACAAATTTATAATGAAAATAACTTATTTATCCTTTTATTTATAGTGTAAATAATTATTTACATAGTAAATAGATTTAAGATGTATATATTTTAATTAACCTCTTGTTTATAGTGTGAATAATTCTTATTTATATAGTAAATAAACTATTTATATTATAATATGTTATTTATTATAAATATTTTTAAAACTTGATATTTCAAAAAGTTTAAAAATTTTTTTAATTTTTTTTTTAATTTTTTCATTCTTATTAAAATTTACTACCAAAAAAAGAGATTATTAAATAGGAATTTTTATAAATGTCATCTTTTAAAATTTATTTTTTATAAATGGTACCTATGTTTATTTGTGAGAGAACTTAATATGCAACATAAATGATAATGTGGCATAAATTTTTTTAAGTGTGATATAAATAAACAACTTTTAAAAATGTGACATAATATGTAATTTTTTCATTATTAAATTGACTATACTAAACATTTTGGTGGGAAGAAGTCCCTTTGCTATTGCTTTTTTTTTTTTACCAATTATTTTTAATTTTTCCAGTACATATTTGCTTGATGTATGTGCGTTGTTTTTCTTTCTTTCTTTTTTTTTTTTTTAATTTTTCTAATCATATTCTTTCTTGAGGATGATCTTGTTTAAAGCAATGAGTTTATGAGTTTATGGTTCGTTCGATGTTTAGACAGGGTCGAAATCACATCAAATAATAATAACAAAAAAAGTTTGTGAAACTCATCAAATTTAACACTTAATGTGAAGGTTAAAAACAAAGTTTTCTGTAGGGAATTTTTTTTTTTCTTTCATATCCGACCGTAAAAATGAACAAGAAAATTGTTATCCTAGTCACTAGTTAGTATAAATGATAAATACTTAATTAAAAAAAATTAATAAATAAAAAATATTTTCTGCCTTCATGAACTTATGCAAAGTTTCCACATTGCACCCTGAAAAAAAGCTCACTTTTAGTCCTTACACCAACTTCCACTTAAGCCATCAGCAACCTTGGAAAATGGATATAATATTGTCGTTTAGCTATTATCTTGTTTGCCTTCGTAACTCTGGTTGCACGAAGGAAATAGCCTTTTCTGGTGGAACCATCGCACTTCAGTATTGTCGAAGCACGGGGTTTGTGACCCCGTCAAAGGTTGTAGGCATGAATCTAATTACAATGACACCATGACTTTGCCATTGTAAACCTTGTCATGGCACTGACAATGTCGTCTTTGGGCTAGGGTTTGTTTAGATTGAGGTGTTGAAAAAATTTATGGATTAGGGGTTTTTATTTATTTATTTTTTCCAATTTGGATAGGATGTTAAAAAAAGCTTAGGGATTAGGGGTTTTTAGATAGTGTTTTTTTTTTTCAATTTGGGGTAAATATTGCATTTATTGAATAAATTTTTTCAAATGATGTTTGTGATGACTAATAAAAATTCATAAGCATTAGGTATGTATTATTTCTATTATGTTTAGTATTTATCCTAAGTTTCTACCCGTCGGTCTATTGGGAAATCTTGCTTGCAATCGTTTTTTTTTTTTTAATAATTATTAAAAGCCTCTTGATATGTCTTATTTAAAAAAAAAAAAAAAAATCTTCGCACGCCTAGAAATTAAAAAATGGACTACTATACCACAACTTGTACTGTCAACCTATTGCTCAAACAACAATTTTGCATACAGTAATCTTGTATCAAGATAATTTGGGTTGTATAAAAGTGCTACAAATTAGAGACTTAGATTGATTTATGCCACTAAAAAAAAAATATTTGTGGAAAATATCGCATTTACATCATCACACTAGAATCAGAATTCCAAATATGCATTCCTATCGTTAGCAGTTTTGGAAGAAAGACAACATAAAAGCAAGGGGAAAAGAATGAGCCTAACTATTTTAAGGCATTTTACTCCTTATAAGGAAAAACTTTTATCAGATATAGCATTTAATGTGGCACTAGGTGAAATAGTTTTTAATCATGATATAATTCAATCCCCACCTTAGAATGGTGGCATTAAGCGTAAATACTTCAAGATAATTATGGTAAAAGTAAGATAATACCTTTGGAATCTTTGAATGTTATTTTGAATGTGACTTAAATAAGAAATTAAATAAAAAATTTTAAAATGGTTAGATAAATATTCAATCAAAGAAATACAAAACTATTTTGAGATTTTTTTTATTCTTAAGATTGATTTTATTTAATATTGTTTTAAATTGTATTTAACAAAAGTTGGAAAGTGTAATCTTGGTATTTAAAAAATTTGTTGCTTCAAGAGTGTTTTGAATCTAATTTTACAAACACAAGTGATGTCTTTAGGCATTTGCATAATAAGAGGAACAAAAATGATATTTAGGCAAAACACATAAAATATTTTAAGTATATTGTATTTTAAATATGATTTTTTTTCTTTTGTTTTTTTCTTTTCTTCTTATTGAAAAAGAATGGAAAATGTTTGTGCTGAAAAGTTGATAGCAAAGGCTTAGAGATAACGGATATAAGAACATCTACAATGCAAATGATATCAATACCATATTTGCCATTAGAAAGGGTGACAATAACTTCATCATGTAGATGTTATTTCAAATATTAAATCATCCTTTTATCATAATTATTATGCCTAAAATATTATAAAAGTAAACTTTTAATATTACAATAATTTAAATTTGGGGATATTGTAATGCATTAAGGAAAAAAAAAAGGTTAATATATCAACGAATATGAATTGAACACCAAATTTATCATATGGTATATTTGATGGTAAATTTACTATCAAGTTTAGCATATAAAAATTCAAGTAAAAAAAAAACACATTGCATTAGCAAGTTCTTTACACCAAAATATTCAAACTTGATCCCTTATTAAAATTATAAAAATTTGAGATTAATACATCAATTTAGAATTATAATGGAGATACTCAAACATACCTATTACGTTATATAATATTGCTTTTTCGGGATGGACGACCCAAGGTGGACTCAAAGTTTTTCTTATACAATAGAAAGTTGTGGGCTCAATATGGCCTTGTTGTTTACAAATGTTAATTTGGCTTAAACTAAACAAAGTAAAAAATGTCTGCATTGGTTAACGGAGATTGATTTCAATTTGACTTCTTTATCCTCAACTTATCTGCATTGCACCCAACTTTAAAATACAAGTTTTAACCCATTTGTTTCGCATAGTGAGCAAACTATTTTGGACTATGAGTTTAAAGAATACTTTATGTTTTGTTTCCCAAAAATTCAAATTAAATGAATTTTTTGAGTCTAAGTTTTTAGAGTTCTACTCACCCCTTTAAACTCTTTGGATTCAGTTTGCTACAAAAAAAATCTCATATTCTTTCCTATACTTGTGGGAAAAAAATCATAACTTCTTCATTTGATATCAAATTAAGACAATTTTTTGTCATTGTGTACCTAATAAAGAGAGGAATAAATCAATATGTATATTGTATATTTTTTAATACCATGAATATTAAGATTTTGTTAGATTTATTAATAAATCAAAAACTTTTTCCACTGTCTATCTAAATACAAATTTTAATTTTATTCCTTATTTAAATTAACAATTTTAATGTACATTCAAATGTCAATTCGAATAGCAATTCAAATCATACAACTCAAATCAAAATAATCTAAATCAAAACAATTTGAATCCATTTATCAAACAAAAATTTTTTTCTAAAAAAAGGTTAATTTTATAAATATACCTTATAGTTTGAGCTCTTTCTTAATTTATTCATCTGTTTTTTGAGGTTAGGAAACTATTCTTTAAATATGAAAAGTATGTTTCAATTTTATCCCTCAGTGAAATTTTGGCTGGAATAAAAGAACTTAAATACCTTTAAACAGTTTTTTAAAAATAATTTAGATACATAAAATAAAATATTTATTTTCAAAGAAAGCATACCATCGGTCGTAATGTTTCTGAAGAAAATCATAAAAATGTTCTTAAAATGTTATTCAACAACTATTCAATGGTATTTTTATCTTTTGTTTCAAAAAGTATAATTGAAATTCATATTTCAAATTATAAAAATACCTTTATAGTTTCTTAAAATAAAAGGTACCTTTTCTAAAACATCATGCTATTATTTTCTAATCCCATTTAAAACATATATTCTTTGTTCAAAAAATATTATTTTCACATGATAACAAATAATTTCACCAAATAGTTAAAAAAAAGATATAAAAGGTAAAGAAAAAGTCATTTTATTAATAAAAGATAATATATTTATTTTTTAAATATTTTGCACTTGTCTATCATTTTTTTAATTATCCAGTGTATTTAAAAGAGTAAACAAGTCTTAGATCAATTTTTATATACAATTATCTCATACTTTGTAATTTTTCAATCTTATAACTCTTTTTATATAGTATCAGAGCGCTTAATGTTTAACCTTGATCCCTTTCTCTCTTCTGCTACACTGTTCACACACACCATGTAAACATTCAATAATTTTCCATTATTTTCCACTTGTTAGTATAACTAGAGAATAGGAGTGAATTAAAAAATACAACAATTTTGTTTTTTTGTTCTCTCAAAATGTTTTTCTCAAGTCCTCCCATTAAAAATTGTACATTCGAATATTAAACCTCTAAAAATTTAATTTATCTAATTCACCCTTTCTCTGGGCCACAATAAGTTTGCTCATAAAAGAATAAAGCAAATAGCTTATATCTTAAGCTATTGGACGAATATCTGCAGCTAGAGATAGATTTCGGAGGAATATTTGTTGCTAAGAACGTGTAGTTGGAGTTTGAAAAGGCCCAAAAAATAGTAACATGTTCTAAAATAAAAAATAAAAAATGAAATAAGATTGCCAAAAAAACCCTTAAACTTTTGGGTAAATTTGAAAAAAATGTTAAAAAAATTTTGAAATTAAGTAAATGATCTCTTTTTTTTTTTTCACTAAAAAAAGGCTTTTTCTAAATACCAAAACTGTCCCAGTTTTTTTCAAAAAAAAAAGAAAAAAACTGTATCGAAGAGAGGAACCTAACCAAGATGGAAACAAAAAAAACTGAAACTGTTTTGATGTCTAAAAAGCTAGTTTTTTTATGCCCAAAAACCAAAAAGAAAAAAGAAGTAATTGACCAAATAAAATCTTTTGAAAAAGTTATTTTAAAAAATGACCCAAAACTTTTTGGTTGTCAAGAGAACTTTAGGTGCCCCTGTTGATGGTGAAAGGACATGTAACAATAATTTCTCAAATACTTCTAAAAATAATAATAATAATATATCAATATTGCATATGCAATAATAACACATCAATAATGGTAAATAATGTGTGACATTGTACGTATATATAGCATTTCATCACCGCTGAAGACAAGTGGTATTTCATTTGACAACCAAAAAAAAAAAAAAGTCATGTTCTGTGGGCTATCTTAATTCAAACGAAGTTACTAGGCTGCACAGTGGAAAGGAATAAAGGAGTGGGGGCGCTAGTGAGTGGTGATATTTTGATTTGGCTAAGTTTGGGGAACAATTAGCCTCACAATGTGCACTAATGGGAAATCCAAAGAGGAGGAAAAAAAAGGTGAAGGGCTGTTGTATTTGGTCTTTTGGGTGAAGCCAAAGGATGATAACTTATAAGGCTCTAGCCTTTTTGCGGAAGTGGGCAATTGACATAAACATTTTTTTGTAAAGATTTCCATGAACCCACTAAGTTTTAGATTGCAAACTTCAACATTTCAAGTTGTTCAACATCATGGGACCTGCTTAGTGGCCTTCCTTGATATGGCTTTTACTAGCCAACTCGAAATTTTCAATTTGTGTTTTGGAAGGTCAACTCCAATTCCTTGAGCACTACTCCAGGTTTTTTGGAATTGCTTAATTAATTAATGTCTCCAATATGGCACCGATTGCTACTTAAAAGATAGTTAATTAATGTCTCTAAGGGGGAACGTGGGGATAGTTGTTCTTATCAAGGAAAAAATAGGGGTTATTTTTGAAAGTTTGTACAAAATTCATTAATAACAAGAAAATTACAAAGGAAGAAGAAAACAATAAAGGAAACTAGGGTTCTTAGACAATGAATAGTGTCCAACACAAGAGAAGAGAAAAAAATATTAACCTAGGGAATAATATAAAATTATTAAAATTCTCTTCTAGTCCAAAAGACTAAACTACCCTTATTAATAATAAATATAATTTATTTAACAATTTTTTTATACCCGATATTTTAAGTAAATTTAAAAAATTATATCTTTAATTTTTAATCTAATTAAATATATACCTTCGTATTAAATTTAATATACAAAACTAAAAAGTTTAAACTTTCAAAAAAATAAATAATCTCACCACAAGTAAAATAAGTCCACACACCTAATCCATCGATAACCCAAAAATACAAAAATTTTAAAAAAAAGACGAACTTTTCTAAACAAAAAAAAGGCAGAGATTGGAATGCTCCGTCGCCGGCTAACCAGTCGCGGGCCAGTGGGGGTTACTGGCGATCCCAAGTAGCGACGGTTGGTGACGGCTAATCCTCAGGTCGTTATATTGCCACCACCATCCCTCGGTCGTTACGGAACCCTCATGACTCTCGTCGACGACGGCCCTTCCGGAGGTGGTGAGGCACAGTCCCATCCCTGATCCACGATGACGACGCGAAGGCCACTCGTTCCCCCAACTTTCCACGATCTCTATTTAAACTAGGGAACCTCCTTCCCACATCTGTCAACTCCTTGTTCTCCTCCTCCAACTAGGGCGAGAAGCCCAAACCCCACCTCCGACGATCTCTAAGTTGCCAACCTCCTCCTCCACCTCTAGCAACTCGCCGTTCTCCTCCTCTGGTGACGATGTGAAACCAACCCGTCTCCATGCGCCGCATCTCCTCTTTGCAAATTTGCCCAAACGCTGGTGACATTTTCCTTTGACGGTGGTGCACAGTGCGACTTCCCTCCGCCCAATCGGCGACGACCTCCTCTGGCTGCTCGTGGATGTTTATTTTTCCTTTTTTATAGTTGGTAATGGGCACAATTCAGTGTGGACGGTATGTTTGGTTGTAGTGTTACATCATATATTCGACTCATAGACTTTAGTCAAACGATGTTCAAAAGCCTGGCTTATCGTGAGGGAAAAAAAGCCTCATCAATGAAAAACTTACGAAGGTTCCCACCATAGCATTGCCAAAAAAGAAAAGGCTAACTGTTTTAGCTTTCAAGAATAATCTTGTGACTCGTAATTCTTTTTCCACTTGTCAACACAAGCACCGTCTCAAACTATCTTGTTTATGAGAACAAGTGCCTCTTGTTGTCGTTGTTATCTTTTTTAAGGGGCAAAAAAACAAAAACAAGAGTTTTCGAGAGTAACTTGTAAATATGGAGAATAATAACTTCTTGTTGTCGTTGTTGTCTTTGCTAAGGGACCAAAAAAAAAAACAAAAACAATAGTTTTCCAGAATAACTTGTAAATATAGAGAATAATAACTTCTTGTTGTCGTTGTTGTCTTTTTAAGGGGCGAAAAAACAAAAACAAGAGTTTTCGAGAATAACTTGTCAATATAGAGATGCTCACATTGGAATGGAACATTTATTAGATTAGATACTTGATATACATCTGGTTTCGACCTTATTAAAAGTTTGCACCGGGTGGAAATCCTATAAAAATACCATCTGAATGCTGGAAGATCATTTTTAGGATGGTTACCCAAAAAAAAAAGTTCATTTTTAGGACATTAAATGAGGGTTCTTTCTTTCTTTCTAATCCATAAATTTGTTTCAGCAAAAAATAAAAAAAAGGGTTAAAAACAACACTATTTTTTGAAACATATTTTTTTTGGCACGTTTTGTATTGTTTTTTAATTTTTAAATAAAAGGGCAAAACTGTCATTTTATATTAAATCAAACGACTACTGCGATAGGATTTTTCCAAACATCAAAATACCAGCTTAATAAGTGCTAAACCAAAGTATGCCAGGAAGACATTTTCCTTTCAAAATGAAACAATTAAAAAAAAAGGAAAAAAACAAGAATGACGAGACAAAAAAGTGCATGTGAACACAACAAATATTCGCAAAAATGGAAGGTTGATTATTGACAGGAGCAAAAGGGGGTGGTCCCTTTGAGCCAGAAAAACAAATGGGTGGGGAAGAAAATAATGGAGTTGTCTCGTTGTGGTGGTGTTCTTGAGGAGATGAAGAATTGAAGTTCAAACAAATGGCCTGAATTAATAGGTGGTGGGTGGGTGGGTGGCTTGGGGCTCGGGGCGACGGGACCATCAGTGTTCTGGCGCCATCGGTTGCTAAAGGAAATTAGCGGTCCCCCGTCAATTTTGTTTCAATGTGGCAACTTGTCCATTAATGACCACCACAGATGGCTAAGTTCTTTTGCTTTCTTTTCTCCTTTTGTTGATTAACTAGCTTTCTAATAAAGCAAAAGAGACATGGTGATGTGATAGCATGTTAAAACATATAACATGTAGAGCGTTTGATAATTTGATTCCATAAACAAAATTTCTGGTTCCAACTAATTTTGTTGTAATATTTTTTATCACAAAATTTGAATTAATATAGTGTAGTTTTTAGTTTTAATCGCTAATCCAAACTCCCTCTTAATTTTGGTTTGGTAGTCCCTTGGGTGATTTTTTTGCATGTATCCATACTGGATAATAAATATTGATGTTTGAGGGAAGAGTTTTAATTTTAGAGTTTAAAATATGAGAGCTTTAAACTGAAGCATATTTTTACTTTATATTATAGCATACTACTTACGGCTAGTTTAAAGAGTCTGATCCAAACTACTTTTTCAAACACCTTAAATGTGATTTAATTAATGCAAACTTTAAAGAACGCAAAATGATAGAGCCAGCAAAAAAAAGGAAGAGGAGGAGAAAACGCAATATGATTAGTCGCAGTTTTTATAACATCACCGAAACTCTTATTAAAATAAAATAATTTGCCTGAGGGAAAACTTTTTTTTTTTTTTTGGCTTAGTTTTTTCTTCTTCGTCCAGAAGCTTTTGTTAGCAGCAATAAGCTTTTTGACGTAACAAATATTTTGAACCAAATGGAATGTCTCATGAGGTCAAAGTTTCTATTTCTTTAAGCTTGTAATAATAGTCGCTCTTGTACGTCACTTGACATTGGTTGTTAGTTTATTCAAATATCTTGGAAGAATAAGATCAACAGACAAAAACCAAAAAAAAAAAAAAAAACAAACAAACAAAGTAAAACTTTTGTCAATGTTTTTATTTACTACACAGCTTCATGTGACCAAAATAAAAGGGCTCTAGGAGCGTGTGATATGTTGCTTGAGTTCTACTTAATTATTTGTCAAAACATCGCGTGGTTATGATTCGTGATTCTCCCTCTGCTAGTCCTGTAACTTTTGTCTTCTAATTTCTTCACATAATAAAATTAGTGCTCTCTCACTTGTAGGATTGTCGTACTTATTATAACGTGTTTGGCTAGTTCAGTTCCAACTTAAATAGTATAGAGCTCTTACATATTATAGGGACTCATTAGTTCCAACTAAAATTGTATAAATATCTTATATGCTGTAGTGTAAAACAAAAGTATGTTATAGTATAAAGCTAGCTCCCACATGTCACGGTACTTTCAATTCTAACTCTCAGTTTCAACTCACTTTTCTAACACTTTTTAATAATGTTTTGTTAACAAAAGTGTATCAAAAATTAGTGATGTGCCTGGCTAGATTTAAGCCTTATTGAATGTTTGCATGTCGTTTGCCAATATTGAAGTGCTCTCAAATTCTGTTTATTACAAAAAGAAGAAGAAGAAGAAGAAGAAGAAGAAAGAAGAGCTCTCAAATTCTCAATAATGCGATTGATAGTAACAGTAGTACTTGTGAAGGCTACGAATCAATTATTGCCTTGCCTTGCCCTGGCCCCTGGGCATGCCTCTTGCTATATATAAGATTTATATTTGGAGATCATTCCGTATTTTCTTTATATATATGTGTATGTGTATGCTATAGAGCCTTTTTCTCTTTGTTATTTCTTGGTTATCATAATATTGATAAAAGTGCTTACATCTGAGGATGATATTTTGAAATTCATTTATGGATAATATAAAAAGATTTAATTAAAAAATGAATAACGTTTTGGTCTTGTTTGGCAACTTCTTCTTCTTCTTCTTCTTTGAAAAAATAATGTGGTGAATAATATTTTTTTTCCTTATTTTGCTAACTGAACGGATTCACTGATAACAAAGAAAATTGTCACATTTGCTCAGTAAAGTAAATATGAATACGATATTTAGCAATTATTTAAGTCAACAAAAATGAGGTTTATCTTATCATTAAATATTAGATTTACTCCACTAAAAAATTCACTAAAATTGACTATTTTTGCAGCCAAACCAAACTTGGCCACTTGTTCTACTTGCTCCTTAAAATTTGTCCCCATCGTTTTTTTTATTTTCTTTTTAAAAAGAAAGAAACGAGAGATCCTCTCAAAATATAGTTCAATATATATCTTTGTCTTTTTTATTCTTTACCTTTAGATGAAACCTCAAGCTTGAACTCAGGACTTTTTGCTTTGATGTCATGTTAGTTTATCAATTCTCTCAAATGCTTAAAACTAATGAAGGGTTAACTAGTAGTATTTCTATATTCTAACATATTTGTGTGCTGACAAACGTTTTAAATTAATTCATTTACAAAATAATCTTTTCTTATTCTCGAAAAGCACTTTTCTCCTATTGTAAAGGGCCCTCCAGTTATAGGGAAAAAAAAACCTTTATTATAGTTATTGTTTTTTTTTTTAACTTAGGGTGGGGATTGTATTCAATTTTACTCAAATAAGAAGTTCAATTTTACTCATTGTCCTATCACAACCCTGATCCACCACCCCATTCGGTACATTTAGACATATACACATATATTTATACATGCACTCTATATATATTTAAGCTAATCATTTTTTAAGTTATGCAAGCTAATTATTGAATCATTTTTTAAGTTATCTAAGCTAATTATTGAATCATTTTTTGAGTTATGTAAGCTAATTATTGACATTGAAGATTTGAATTCGATCAATTTTTGTGTTCATGAGTGCGTACATCTGCATATGATCTTTTTTAAACGTAAGTTGGTGCCGACTCTCTTTATTTATTATTTATTTATTTGTTTGTTTTTTTGCCTACCTCATTCTCTTGTCGACAAATACTTTTTGTACGTGTATCATAAGTTCATAACTAACAAGTAATATGTTCCTAATATTATGTGCCATCTTACATGTGGTATTAATAGATTGGGCTGGTTCGAAAATATGAAGACACCAATGATCTTTTTTTTTAAGAGAAAAAACTAACTGGTATTGTTTATGCTTACCTGATTGTAGGCTGATTAGTTCGAAAATGTAAAGACACCAATGATCTTTCTTTTAAGAGAAAAAACTAACTAGTATTGTTTATGATTACCTGATTGTAGGCCGATACAATATTTATATAGAACGTTGATTATCATCTAAACTTTATAATAAAAAACTAATCCAAAGTAAACTACTTATTATTTTGTAGGATCAAATCGTCAAAATGAACAACTTGATATCACGGAAGTTCAAGCTAAATTCAATATTAATAATATGCCCCCTGCGCTTTTGATATTTATTTGCCGCATTCTTTGACTGTAGTTCGATGGAAATCTACTGAACACGAAAATCCTACGAAAAGTAAATAAAAAAATTTGATGGGTCAACAGTGTTAATTCTTTATAACTATAAATGAACGTTTGGTTATGGATGGATTGAAATATGGCAAGTTCATCCCTCAAATATATATATATATATATATATATGGGGCAAGTTCAATCAATATTATAATAATTAGAGTGCGAAAAATCCTTCCCTTTTCCTTTTTAACCTACCTTTTAATTTCTTCAACGAGTTTAGGCAAAAGAAATATCAAATAATTCTTTGAAAAAGCTACTCGTTCGTAATTACCTAACTTCGTAAGTTGTCAAAAGCTCTGACGACTTTCTGTCTGATGATACTATATATATATATATATATATATATATATAATATCATAAATATGGCAAATTTTTTTTGTATGTTCTTTTGGTTATAATTAATTAGAAAAGTCTGTCATTTTCCTGCTGATCACTGCCATGGAATATTTATGACTTTTTTTTGGCTCCACGCAGACGCTTGATTTGTTTTGAGAGAATGTAAACGACAAAGATTGTTGAAACAGTAAGTGCATGCCCATTTGCTTGGGAAAAATATTGCCCATCTTAAGGCATATCAATAAATTGCATCCAAACAAAATATAGTACATCAGACACTACACATATGATGATTTATTTCAAGTGTACTTTGTCTCTTTATCCATTTTATTTAAGTGTACTTTGTCTCTCTCCGTGTAAATTTAATTTAATTTTTTGTAGCTCTCACAGCTGACACGTCACAAGTATAAACAAGTATAATGGCATGGTGGCAAGGAGCTAGCTGTTACTTAGGAATTTTTTTCAGCCAACAGTTTAGAGGTTTGAGTTTTCATAGATAAGAATCTATCTTAAATGAGTAAGGACAGTTTAATTGGCTATAAATCTTTTCACTTTAACCATAAGTTGAAGATTCGAGTCAGCTTAAACCCCACTTAAATGTGGTGATATTCTTCCTCATTTTGTATAAAAAAAGAACCTATCTTATAGCATAGACTATGCGTTGATAGACTCTATTAAATCATGACGTACCTGTTATTTGATGAAGATCACCCAGTATCAAAATTCTTACCATTCCACCTATAGGACCCTCAGATTTCAAAAGTAACATAAAAATAAATGTGTCACGCATTGCAGCACAGCACACCAATAATGGGATCAAATAGTGTAACAGCTGACTTCGTTGTCGTTGATAGGAATTACATATATGGCTACTGAATACCTCATGTCGTGAAAGAGTCAAACATGTCTGTCGTTTTTATCCTTTCATTCGTATATGCCAGTACAACCTTGAGAAATTTCCCTTTTCCAGCTCTCTCTATTTTCTCTCCTGCGTTAACGTTATTAGAATTGGTTTTTGGAAAAAGTGTCATCTAGTCAAGGTAATTACTGCACTATCCACAATATATGAACAAAAGAAAAGAAGCTAGCTTCGCAGTCAATTGTTGTCCGGTTGCCCTTGAAACTAGAGATGTGTAAAAAAGAGGAGTCATGATGTTGATTATCAGCTATCTACTATATAGAAACTTCATGTTAATTATCTTTTTCCCCCCTTTTTCCTTGTACTTATTATCTTTATCCTTTGGAGATTGGAAGACAAAACAGATGAACCACAAATTTTGTTGCTGGAGATTGCTTGTCTTGTCTACCATTTCCCAGACACAGCTCGATGTTTTGTTAAACACACACACGTAGGGCAACTGATTTTGAGACTTAAACAATATTCAACTATTACAGAAAAATTCTAAACATTTCTGGCGGTAAGGAGATCACCACTTATATTCGATACGTGCTAACACTATTATATAGTAGTGTGACACTCATATTCTACTATTGCATTTAGCGTCAATCATTTTATTACGTAGAATGTTAAAAAATGGTGACTCGAATTTTGTTTATTCAGTCAAAAAAGTCTACGGTGCGATGTTTATATTGAAGTTATAATTATAGGAAATTTTTTAGGGTCTATGGTAGTAGCAAAGAGATCGAACCGTAGGCCTACTATATATATGTATTATTCTCGGTTTCTTCTTTTATACCAATCTTTTGATACTGTGAATTTACTTCTCATGTGCTTGTGGTTTTTCTCATCTAGAGTTTTTCATATAAATCTATATATATTTTTTTTCATTTTCTTATTGATTATTTTCGTTTATTTTCTAACATAGAATTTGAATGATATTTTTCTATATAGTACGAACAATATTAATGATATTTTACATCATAGTAGTGACATACAACTACATACACACAGCTCATAAAAATTCTTCTTTTTATCACTTATAATATTTAGGCTAAACTAAAGAGAATATATTCCCACTTTAGAACCGTAGGGTTATTGCACTCCACAAGCATTTAATGCGATAGACAGTCACGGAATGTGGCAATCACCTCATGTCAAAGGTGTTTGTTGTTTGTCCTTTCAACTAAATGTCAAGCTTACACTATTCTCTCTTCGGAGATGAAGCTTGTTTAGCCTATAAGTACTAGGCTTGAGTACTAATATTGATCAAACTAATTCAATTCCGTACAAATGCTGCACACATGCTAGTTATTATATGTACATGTATATATGAGATTTTTAAAAGATGTCTGAAGTGGAAAGGGACAAATTGAAGAGGACGAAAGAGATTTGCAGGACAGTAGAACTTGACACGATATAGTAAGCTTGTATTCATTGTTGGGAATGTGTGAGCAAAATTTATTGACGAGACATAAAATTAAGAACGAGTTTAGAAGAAGCTTGGATTACTCTTCTTATTAGGTCAATTTTTTAAGAATGAAACTCCAAAGACCCAACAAGTAGTATCAAGACCAGAGTCAAAATATAACCGCATTCGATGGAGTTATGATCTTCTTGATTGGCATGATTGAGGAAACGGACGGATGAGCATACATATTAAAAACGTGTGGAAAAAGCATCGGTCTCACCAGGTTAATCTTTTGGACAAAAACAAGACCGAGCACTAGTACCACTGAAAAATAAATAAGGGGAACAAGTAGGGATGGTGATTACATTATTTACCATCCTGACAAGTACCAAAATTCATGGATATGTATGAAAATGGAACAGAAAAATACATTAGTGATTTAACTTGATTTGGTCAATGCTCTGATAGTCGACTGATTAACAAATGGCAAAAGGAAACGAAAGACATATCGGAAAGGATCTTCTCAAGCATCAATCCATCTAACCCCATTATCTAAGGATGGGCACTAATGAGTTACATTCAAGTTATCCGATTCTTTTGGTATATAATTAAATACAAGAAAAAAGAAGAGATCAAAGAGAGAACACAGTAGAGCATCACGGAAAAAAGAAGGAATAGCATCTCTGATCTTAATGATTGATCATCACAAACTCTATGGAGTCAATGAAATACAAAAGAAGGCATTGAACGAATCACGTCTCTCATTAATTATTTTTGTGTGCATTTCTAATGGGGTATTTGACATAGTGACACCATTAGTTAGAACTGTAATCACTCTAATATGAAAGTTTTATATTGTAACAAGTTTTTTTTTTATTATAACATATAAAAATTTATACTATTTTTAACTAAAAAATTAGTTAATAAATTTTATCAAACAAAATAGGTGGTAATAAAACAAGAGGGAGTGGACTTTTCCAAAGACCAATTGCCCAAGTCCAAAAAGGAGCCGACCTAACCAAAGAATGTTAGGTGGGACCCACAAAAAACATGACAAACGGCAAAGAGTGGAGGATATGAACAAGAGGAGGATCATTTCTCTTTCTCTTTCTCCACCTCTCTCTCTCTCTCTCTCTCTCCCTAATTCGCTTATCGCTTATCTTACCCAAAGAAAATTACACAACAATAAAGGTGGGTTTTCACTTTGCCACTTAAAAAATCTCCAAATGGATGGACAAGACTCCAAAGAACATAGTGGGGACTTGGGGACCGTGGACCGTGGGGTTCGAGAGACACAAAAACACACACACAGCCTTAACCACCATCAATGGTGCTTATCGCCCGACCCACTGCCAATAATTCCTTCCCAACCAACCGTCTACCATCTATTTCCTACTCTTTTTGTACGGTTTTTTAAAACATCACTAATCCCAAATCATCATATGCCTGCTTCTCATGTGCATTAGGTTTCTTAATACTATTGTCACTTTGAACTTAATTAAAAAAAGAGAAGAAAAATTAAGTTGGAGATATGTTAATTACTGTTAGATTGTGCAGTTAATTACTTATACTAAACACATGTTTAACAATTGCAGTTAGAACCACAATTATGGTTATCAAATAGTGTAAAACTATTACATGCTACAGTAAAAAGTAAAAAATTAATATAATGTAAAACTCTCACATGCTATAATATTTTGAACCACAAAAGTTGTTTTAACCACTTCTCAAACACCCTATAAATTTATTAAACCATTGTTTTAAATTTTTTTTCTCAAATTAAGTTGAAGTATCTAATTGATAGATACGTAATCTTCCTATATTCAAATTGGAAAAACTTCTTTTATTCCTATAAGTTTGTAAAAGGATGGATCACAATATAATTTAGACTGGGAGCCATTTATTAAATGGGAGTGCTCTACAAAACTGCTATTTATATAATTACTAATTACTTCAGAAGCGCCTAATATTCTGAAGACTCCGATTACATGGCAAAATCTTAGTGGAGTAAGAGAGAGAGTTGATATTGTAGTTAGAGGTGGCAATAATCGTATTTGTGCTGTGTTCGTGTCGGCACGTTTAGCCCAAATATGAACACGACATGATTAATAAACGTGTCAGAAATACAAACACGAATACGACACGCCTATGGCACGCGTAACACGACACGACACGATTAACATGATTATTAAATGTGTCGTGACGGGTTGACACGACAACAACCGCATATGACACGTTTATGACTCAATTAACTAAAAATTTAAAAAAAAAAAATTAAATTTTTTTTAAAAAAAAAGCCAATAAAGAAAATTAACAAAAACACAATATCTAATTAATACTAACCTACTATAAATATTTCAAATATTTTTATTTTTAAGTTTAAATATGTTACAAATTGGTGGGTCGTGTTGTGCCTTGTCACTATGTTTACGATCCGTTTAATTAAACGTGTTTAGCGTGTTAGCACGAATCCAACCCGTTTATTCTCGTGTTATTCGTGTCAACCTATTTATAACACAATTAATAAACATGTAGTCTAAATTTATTCATCGTGTGTCTTTTTTATATCGTATCATTATAACATTATACGTGTCTAAAATTATCGGCCTGATTGTAGTGCCTTTATAATCTGTATCACGCAAACGCAAGTCCATTTTGACTTGATTCTTAAGCCCACCATCCGATAGGACCCACTTTCCCTTTTTTCCCTTTTATTTAATCCCAGCGTCTCGCCCCTCCTTTGAGCTCATTCAAATACACCCTCTACTCTCTAACAATTTCTCTCAACCAAACCAACACAAGCTCCATTCTTCTCATCACCCCACAAGCCTCACATTCACACACACAGTAATAGAGAGAGAAAGAAAAAGAGAGAGAGAGAGACTGAACAAGAGAAATGACTAAGGAGTATCAGAAGAACAGCATGTACATGGAGCAAAACCCACAATCTGCCGTCCTCGAGAACGGCGACTTCCGCAAGAACGTCGACGACGACGGTCATGCCAAAAGAACTGGTATATATTTACAAACACATATGCATATATATATACACATATACATACACATATATATTAAAAAACTGAATTTTGGCTTATGTTTTTCATGCAAATATTCATTTTCCTTTCTTGGGTTTTCTTTTTTATTTGTTAACTCTTGTGGGTTTGTTATGTAAATCTGAAGGGACATGGGTAACGGCGAGTGCGCACATAATAACGGCGGTGATTGGATCGGGAGTGCTGTCTCTGGCGTGGGCCAACGCCCAGTTGGGCTGGGCCGCCGGCCCAGCAGTCCTCGTGGCGTTCTCTTTCATCACTTACTTCACCTCCACTCTCCTCGCTGACTGTTACCGAGCACCGGATCCCGTCACCGGAAAGAGGAACTACACCTACATGGAGGCTGTCAAGTCCTATTTAGGTAAAATAAATAAATAAATAACAACATATACAGAGATGTAAATAATATATATTTTTTCCATATATATGATTGCTGATCCTTATCAATACGAGAAGAAATGTTGGTTTGTTGGGCTGAGTAAATGACGTCCTTTTCCTTTTGTTTCCCATATTGGGAGTTCCGAAAATATTAGTTTACATCTGCGACACGTTTAGAAGAATAGTTTAAAGGTAAAGGTCTCGTGTACTATCGTCTTTAAACTTAAACTAACCAATGATTTAAACTGCTCTACTAAATATCCTATTAAACGAAACCATTTTCCTAACTAACAAACACAGGTTGATTAATTAATCTTCTTTTTCTTTCATAAATTGTCTAAATGAAATTTACTTAATTAGTTTAAAAGCAACAAATATATTAATTAATGGTTTTTTTTTTTTTTTTTTGGGCACAGGGGGGAGAAAATTTCAGCTTTGTGGATTGGCTCAGTATGGAAGTCTTGTTGGGATAACCATCGGTTACACCATCACTGCCTCTATCAGTATGGTGTAAGCAGACCTGTACCCTTTTTACGTTATTTTCGACTCCATAATTAACGCTTGTAATAACAATAACTCTTTTCCCCTTTTTTTTTTTTCCTTTTTTTCTTTTTTCTTTTTTTTTTTTTCTCAGGGCCGTGAAAAGGTCAAACTGTTTCCACAAGAACGGCCACACTGCAAAGTGTTCCATATCAAACTACCCTTTTATGATAATATTTGCTTGCATCCAAATAGTTCTGAGTCAAATCCCAAACTTTCATGACCTCTCATGGCTCTCCATACTCGCTGCCGTCATGTCGTTTGCCTATTCCAGTATTGGGGTTGGTCTCTCCATCGCAAAAGTCGTAGGTAATAATAACTAAATATACACAGATCCTTTTGTTTATTTTAATTGTTGTTCTTATTATTGTAATTTTATACATATATAATTCTATTTATTATGAATATGATATTGTGGTTTTGAAAAATGAAGGTGGAGCACATGCAAGGACAACCTTGACGGGAGTGACAGTTGGGGTGGACGTGACCGGATCAGAAAAGGTTTGGAGGACATTCCAAGCCATCGGAGATATTGCTTTTGCTTACGCCTTTTCTACCGTTCTTATTGAAATACAGGTCAGCACAAAATATTCCACCTTGGTGCCTCTTTGGGGAGTTGGTTCCGACACTTTTTTTTTTTTTTTTTCCGGTTTAAACCAAAACTATAGTTTGATTTATTTAAGGTTTAAACTATAAATTGTGATTTAAACTTAACTTGTGTTTGACAGTTAGTCGTCTACACTACTTTTTCAGTTATAAACAGTTCAAAACTTTCACATGCTAAAATAACAATAAAAAAATTGCTGCAGTAAAAAAGCTCTCACATGTTACAATAAAAACGGTTTTAATCAACCGTTTTAACCACCTTATCAAACACTCTATTAATTTTTTAGTTCAAATTAATTAAAACCAACATTTTGACAGATTCATCAAACACAAGTTCAAACTATAAATTATACTTCAAACTCGTTCAAACCAATACTAGTTCCAACCAATTGATTCTAACAAATATTAATATTTTTATAATATGTTACATGTTTGTATTTATATTCTATTTAATTTTAATGAAAATGTAAATATTATTAATCATTAGTATTTTTTTAATCTATATTGTCACCAATGAATTATGTGATCAGTCAAGAGGTCTTAGTGGTCAAATTGTCTTGTTATTTTCTATCAAAAGAAAAAGAAAAAAAATTGTCCCATTATTGAAGTCGGTTTGAATTCGTTCTTAGCTACATGACGACTATAAAACAAACAAGCATAACCCAAAATCAATTCTAAATTGAGTCGTGAAGGCATCTGACTCTTTCTGATCCAAAATCATGTCCATATTTGTTTCAATATTAACTAACATGCCTCATGTTATCTGAAATTTACGCCAGTCACTTAATTATTAACTTTTCATAAAGAACAAATTCGTTAACTCTACAACGAAATTCTATTCAGCTAATCAAATCACTTTTTTTTTTATTTTTTATCGTATTCCTCTTTTTGAAAAAGATTAGTTTACTAGTTCCATAGAATCTCCTTTACTCAGTGATTGCATGCAAAGGTAGTCAAGTGTCGTGTCATGAAAAAGAGTAGCTTTAAGATAATAAAAGGAATGGGTTCATTAATTTTTATCGATTAATATATAGTATAAATTATAATAATTGATTAATATAATGTAGAGTATTATTCTCCTTTCCCACGATTATGATTTTTCATCTCTACCCATTATTGACCTAAAACCGCTGTTCATACCCACCCAACAAAAAAAAAAAAAAAAAGTAGATAGCCTTCACATGGACTGTGACCACCACGAGTCTCAAAGTCGGTTTTGCGCACTCAAAAGTTCATCACGCGCACACAAAGTGAAAAGCAAACAACGTTTACAAAAATTATAAACACGTGGCTTGCAGGAAAAAAAACACACCCAGACACTTTTTTTTTTTTATTTTATCACGATAATAATATACAATAATATTATACTTCACATGATCATTAACAAAAACAAATATATATGTATAGTACCCTTTGACATATCGTGTTTAAGCATGTTGCATGTACATGGTTTATCTTTGTCTATATAGCAAGAAGAAAATTCAATATTATATATATATATATATTTCAATATTATATATATATATAGTGCTAACTTTGAGTAGTACACATGGATGATTTTGCGCGACTTGTGAGGTTGGACTGTGTGCCTAGTTAGTAAATGTCGGCATGGTTTTGCATGCCTGTTTTTGGAGGATAGTGCAAATTTTTGCCAAGAATTGGAGGATGGTATTGGGTAGGTGTCGTAAAGTCATTGATTGCTTGTGCGCAAGAGATTAGTTTACTTAAGCTAGCTCTAGCTACTACTAATTGGTATTATTTTGTTTGTTAATAATGATTTATGTGGTTCATTTTTATTAATATAGTTATTCAATGTTGTCGGGTTGCCGATTGGGGGATTTGATTTGAAATATGTCCTTAATTAATTTGCTGAAAAAAGTCATGCAATAATTAAAATAAATAAAAACTGTGGCACCCACTTGTCAGTTCTGTCGTGATTTTTAAGCATGCACAACTATTGAAGGAGATAGGTGATCAGGGAGCTTGAAAGAAAAAAACAAAGCACGATCACATGAAGAAATCGTTTTAGCTAGATTTATATTTTTTAGAAATATTAAAAAATCCAAAAGGATATTATCATTGACTCATCGTGGAATTATTTGTGTGTGAAAGAAGGTTTTGGTTTAACTCCTGGTTCTCACGAAAACGAAAGTAGTGAAAATCATGTAATTAGAATGTTTCTCAAAAGAATTTCTTGGAAGAAAATGAAAACAAAAGGAACAAACAGAAAAAACCCAATTGGTTTTCAATGGTATTTTTTCTTGCACGATGTAGAAACCAGATTCCGAATGGACCATCAAAAGTGGGGCGCAAGTCCAAAGTGGAGACGGGGGGATTCTTTTGCCGTTTCTTCTCGTCCATCCTTTGTTTTCTTTCAAGTCATTGTTATTATTATTATATAACCCTTTACATGCAACTCTCAGCAATTTTTTTCCTCCCTCTTCACGATTCGTCACATCTTTAAAGTTGTCACTTTATTGAATTATCAACATCTGTCCTGTGGACCCCCTCCTCGACAATTACCTAAAGCTAAAAAATAATAAGAGAAGCTATAAAATAAAAATTATAATATACAGTTTTAAATCGTCACATCAAATTATATACGCGTAAAATAGTAACTATCAATACATCACATGGAAAAAATTGTTGTTATTATTATTATTGTGATTACCATTATTGATTAATCTATTGATTGCAGGACACATTGAGATCAAGTCCCCCAGAGAACAAATCCATGAAAAAAGCTACTCTTGCTGGCATAGCTACTACCACCACGTTCTATGTCCTGTGTGGTTGCGTTGGTTATGCAGCTTTTGGAAATGATGCACCTGGAAACTTCCTCACTGGATTCGGATTCTACGAACCTTTTTGGCTAATCGATTTCGCCAACGTCTGCATCGCAATTCATCTCATTGGTGCCTATCAGGTATACTAATTCAGTTCAAGATTGAATTGGATTGGATTGGATTTGGTTAGGAGAGGATTGTGCATTGATATCATTCACCATTTGCAGGTCTTCTGCCAACCCATATTTGGACTCATGGAAAGGTATTGCTCGCGCCGCTGGTCGGAGAACAAGTTCATAACAAGCGAGTACGCGGTTAACATTCCGTTCCATGGTATTTATTACGTGAGCCCTTTCAGGGTGGTGTGGAGAACTGCCTACGTTATATTGACGACAGTGATGGCTATGATTTTCCCTTTCTTCAACGACTTCTTGGGTCTACTTGGAGCAGCCTCATTTTGGCCGTTGACCGTCTACTTCCCTATTGAAATGCACATTGCTCAGACCAAAACCCCCAAGTACTCCTTCAGGTGGACCATGCTGAAGACCTTGAGTTGGGCATGTTTGATTGTGTCAATTGTGGCTGCTGCTGGCTCTGTTCAAGGACTGGCCACAGATGTGAAGACATATAAGCCCTTCAAGACACAATAATCCTTTGCCACATAGCTTTTAGTGGTTCTCAGCAGTGCGTGATAGCTCTCCTTTTTCTTCTCTTTTTAACCGTAAAAGATCTTTTACCTACAAGTCTGTATGTCATCTTTGTTGCTAAATGTTGTAAGGTCTTTTAGACTGCTGAATGTTACAGTATATTCATCTTAAGGAAAAGAAAAAAAAAATAGAAAAGGGGATAAATGGAAGTTTTCCTCAATAAGCTTGCAGATGCCATTGCTTTTGTGATTTGTTTACTGTTTAAACTCAAGCATCTAATGAATTCATGCTTAATAAGAAGTTCAGACAAAGTAAGGAAGATTACACAAATGGTGAGGACATTCATATTTCGAGTGAGAATTAAAAACTTTTTGTAAATTTTCACTTGATAGTGCGGTAGGGATTCCAATTCCAGCCCAAGTATTAAATATAAAAAGGGTATGAAAAAATCATATCAGTTGTTCCCTCATAATAAATATGTAAATTATATATATATATATATATATATATATATATATCATTGGTTACAGTAGTTGAAGATACATCACTTGAAAAAAATAAAAAAATAAAAATAAAAAATAAAAAATAAAAAATAAAAACCCTTCCGGAAGGTAGAAGGCAGTTAACAGTGAAAGGTTGACAACCAAGAAGTATTTGTCCTTTCCCTTAGTTATGTCACTATCTCAGATTAGCCTCAATAATAGAACATATACATCAATTCCAACTTAGATCTCCCCTCTCAGTAAAAATAAAATAAAAATAAAAAAAACCCCCTCACTGTCCCAACAAAAACCACAACTTGCACAGGTCCAAGAGAGCAAGACGCAACGTACACCTAAAGAAACAAATTTACAAGCACCACAAAACCCGTTTGAGTGATTCTTGAGCTTTTCCAAGCCACGCCCGGGTCAATCTGCTCCATGAAAGACCACGGCAAGCAACTCTTGTTTGGAAATTCTAGGACGCTGCTTTATCACGACAAAATAGTAAAAAAGCCAAAAGAGAATCTTGTTATTATAATTTATATGCGAGGTGGTATACTATTCCCTTTCTAACAATAATTCACGCCCCTCACAGAATATTCTTGATATAGCAGGTTTATAGCAAACTTTTTCTCCAGGATGCAATAGTGTGTACCGAAGACGGTGTAAACCCAAGTGACAATTCCTTCTAAGCACTTTTTTTTTTTGGCTAAGAAGCCCAAGATTAATCAAAACTCTTAGATGAAGTTCATCACATGGTTATAATATTATCCACAATCTTGAAATGTGTCTCACTTTGCTTCTTGGCTAGCCATTTATGCTAAAAGTGTACGCAGAAGTTGTCAATCCGACTATTTCACCACCATTTGCTAGAGCATCAAACTGGTATCAACTTAATACTCAACAAACAACCTAACAAATTTATAATTCCTAAACCAAGGACGGTGTGTAATCAACGATAAGGCATATTAAAAAATAAAAGGAAAAAAAAAAATCTTATATTTCCTTTTTTAAAAAAAGCCTAATTGAATGAATCACATGAGAAATGTTGCAAAAGTTTAATTGCAATACAAAATGCACAAGAGCGCAGGAAGAAATAGGAAGGCTAAAAACGAGGTCACTTGATGCAGACCTGACCAACAGTAAACAAAGGAGAGGATTTGCCTCTTTAACTGATGAAAAAACTGATATCACCAGTATTTCAACACATTTGCTACATTGTGTGCTTCAAGGCATATAAATAATAAACGCCCAATTCTAAATGCACTAATGGAAATGGCTACGAACATTACCTGAATTAAAAAAATATCAAGAAGACTCGGTCTCACTCATTACAAATGCTTGAATCAGACTTTGTGCTGCATGAGTTTGTTCAGGTGTTCCATATATGATTATCACAGTTTCCACCGCTCCAGGTTTAGGTTCCGTTATCATAATTTTGGCATCAGAAATCTGAAAACGAGTGCCATGTTAGATTTGCTAAAGCTGTTCAACAAAGGTTTATCTCTCTCTCTCTCTCTCTCTTGTTGGGAGATGGAATTTGATAAAACAGCCATTTTCAAGAGAAACGACTTCCAGATGCAATAAATTCAAGATATGTAATGCATCTAGATCTTGATTTCTTTTTTACTTTCTTTTCTTTTCTTTTTCTTTTTCCTTTTATTTTTCCTTCTTTTTTTGAGAAAAAAAAAAAATCTTAGGGATAGGAGATTCGAACACAAGACCTCAACTTTGAGATGAGTGTGGAATTACTGCCAGGCCAAGTTTGCAACCACATCTTTGGTCATAATTTCTATTTCTGCTTAAATGAGTATTTTGTGCTCAATTTGTTGTTATAAATTAAAAAATAGCATAAAAGAATGTACCCGACGTATTTGTTTCAAACATTCACCATCTTCTCCATAAATTGCAGGAACAACTGAACGAGGAACAACAACTTCAACAGTGATGCTAGGAATTACGGGTGGTTGGTTGCCTCTACATGAACAAATCACAGAAGTAACACTTCAAGACCAGAATCAAATAAAAAGTTCCACAAAAGTACAATGCACTTACTCTACAAATCCTGGTGTCCTCCTTTGTGGGGCTCCAGCAAAGTCTGGTAAGCCAGGACCGCCACCTTCAAGAAATCCCTGTGAGCCAGGTTTTACAATATTAATAAACTTATCAAGGTGGAAAATGTCCATTACCCGCCCAATAATAATTAATATCAGTAAACTCATCTAAGGCAACTCTCTAGGCATTGTCAATTAATAAAAAACTGCTTTTTGCCGAGTCAAATTATAGACAACTCAGTACATTTCATCTAAGAGGCTAGCAAAGAAAAAGAAGAGAATCACAAAAGGCACTCAGCATATGTTGATGGAAACTTAAGAGCCAAAAGCACTCAAGAAATGTCAGGTTCCCTGGACTTATTTACACAAACAACTGCTAGAAAAAGATTTTGACTCAAGCACAACATTACAACTATATACCTGAGGACCCCAATGTCTTCTTTCAGATATATGAGTGGGGCCACCGAATCTATGGATACCATGCATAAAAGGGGGGCGGTCATCATGAGGGTGAAAACCACCATGCGGAGGGAGGACACCGATGTCATGGAACTTGTGAAAAGGTGGCCCAAAATTTGGATACATTCCCGGAGACGAGGGATCCCTCCTTCCTAAAAACGGTAGGAATGGAGGTGGAGCCAAAAATGCAGGAGAGGGATAATTGATGGAAGGGAATGCATCACGGAAAAAATGATGTTGCAACCTGGTGGTGATTTGTACCAAAGCATCTTGAACTGCTTCAAATTCTCCATTTATCTAATTGCAAAGAAAAGCATGGCCAAACTCACAGTGAGCAAGTGCAAGATATTGCACCAAGTTAGTTACTCAGTCTTGGATATAACATCAACAGATGTTACGTTCTTACTATTGAAGCAAAAAAAAAAAGCTGATTTAAAAGAAATGATAGCCTTAAATGAGATGTACAAACCATCAAGCTCAAAGAAATGCACATGGACAAATGATACCTGAACCACTTCTTCATCTTCCGAAGCACACTTTGGAATTTGATCTTTCCCCAATACACGGATATGCGCCCTGGATAGCTTCCTCATTTCAGCTATAACAGAACCGCCCTTGCCAAGGAGACAACCAATCTGACTGTTAGAAACAAGAAGCCTCGCTGTAATGCTTTGCTCCTTGCTATCAGATACAGCCCAGACTATTCTGGTTTGCACACGAAGAACTGCATCTTGCACAGCTGATATCCTATCATTTGGATGCTGCAGGAATTTATTTATCAAAAGCACTTCAAAGACAACATTTCCTTTTACTAAACATATATGACAAGAATTCTTTTTAAAAAGAAAATGTTAAAATCATTTTTTTTGTTTTTGAAAATCTTGTCATATCCAAAAAAAGCACAGCCAAATCATACCACGGGACCAGATACAACGATAACACGATCCTCAGAATCAGACGCGCCTTCCATGACTTTAATCTCACAACCGGTGTCCTGCTGAACTGTCTTTATTATTGTTCCGCCCTTTCCAATTACACCACCTACTCTATCAGCATGACACAATAAGCGAAAGGTTAATATTTCTTGCAAAGGCTTCATCCGACCATGGATACCACCTTCATGAAATTTAAGGATCATCCGGGAAGCAGAAGAATGAGGCCCAGCGGTATAGGGGTCTCCTTGAGCAACAAAAGCACGGTTGGCTGGTGGGAATGCTTCAGGTCTGGGATTAGGTTGACCGTGTGACTGCAATGATGGCCCCGTAAGATTAGCAGGGAAAGAGTCATGACCACAAGAGGGGATTCCCAAAAGCTGCAGAGAGACCATATGAAGAGCTTTCCTAACTGCATCAACTTCCCCTGTAATCTGCAGCAAGATTATCAGATGTAATAACCATATAAAATAACATGAACTAGTAATATCTCATCTAAAAACCCATACCTTAGCATTTCAATGACCTTCCCGATCTCATAGAGAAAAGCAAACAAGCGATGTGATAATATAAACTTGAGTCACCAAATACACAACCCATTAAAATAAACAAACAACCATGTAATCAACACCGTGACTGATTAGTAGATACATCAGTTAGCAGAAAATGTGATTCTATGCTGCATTTAAAAAATCTCTCCATCAAATCTTACCTGAACTAATTCATCCGAAGCTGTAGCACACGGAGGAAGCTTGTCCCTGGGAAGAATCCGAATTTGCGCCCCGCTTTGGGATGACATTTGCTTGATCACACTGCCACCTTTTCCTAAAATGCATCCCACTTGAGTCGAAAGCACAAGTAACCTCAAAACAAAAGTTGAAGACTTTTTGCTTTCCTCATCCCCACCATCTGTGTCTGTTTTTCCTTCAACCATTCTGTCAAAAAAGAGCATCAAAGCCATCTGCAATGATGTAACCCCATTTTTAGATTCTGAATTTTCCACAGCAACAGACTCCTTATTGTCGGCATTCTCACTCTTTTCCTTTGTTTCATCATTTTTTTCATCCACATTTTCCTCTTTACCATCACCCTCCTTATTCTGCCCTGTGGAAACTTCATTTTCTTTCACGAAACAAATGATGATAACTCTCTCATCACACCCAGGAATGGTTTCGTCAACTCTGACCGTTGCGCCAGTTTCTTCCAGAATTTTTGATATGATCAATCCATCTTCTCCAATGACACTATCAGTCTTCGATCCGGGACACAGTAGACGAAATTGGGAACAGCTAGGAGGAGATTTCAAAGGTTGATTCTGCCAAAGTGAACCTGTTGACTTCTGCAGCTTCCCTTTTTCATCCGGCTCCAAAGTATCGCCATCATTTTGTCTCTTTGAAGGTGTCAATGAAGCACACATGTCTATAAGTATAATCCACCACAACTTTTTCCGCTGAAATTTGAACAATATCAACAACAAAACAAATAAGAAAAACATGAAAACGCTTGTCGGACTCGTACAAAATAAATAATTCCAAAAAACACTACAAACCTCCATTGTTTTAAGGTCAATCAAACTCATATACGCATTCAAAACCTGGGAAACTAGAAACAGGAAAAACCCTAAATTATAGGCAATTACAATTCAGAATTCCCGAATTTTTCATGGTTCCTGAGCCTACATTTAGTAGTCATCCAATGCAAATACTTGACTTTAGATTAAATCAACTTTTTCAAGCATCGAGTGTAACGCAATCTTGGGCATGGCAGTAAAAATTTTAATTCATTTTACTAAAATTCCTATGCAACCAAAGCAACTTAAAAGATATATCGATATATACATATATATAGACACACACACATGTATATACATGATTATGTTCATGAGAAGGAAGATATGGACTGAATAAGGATTGGAAGCAGAAACTTTAAAATAGACTACTCACGGATTTGCTATGAGCAGCGCGAACTGAGCTTTTTGTGGTGTCAATTAAGCAGTTTTAGGTAGAAAAATGGCGTTTTGAAGACGGAAAACAATACCTGGGAGTTTTGGAGAAGAGGAAGGGAGAAGGGGAAAAAAGGTCAAAAAAAAGAAGAAGAAGGAGAAGAAGAAGAAGGTATTTACTGTTTTTTTTAGGGTTTTTTTTTTTCTTGAGAACCTAAAACAAACAGGATTTTTTTTATTTGTATTTGGTAATAAGGGTCCACGTCACTTTTCCAATTATAAATATTATAAAATTTTTAAATGTTACAATAATAAAATAAATAGCTATAGTATTAAACTCTTATTTACTACAGTAAAAACAATTCTAACAACCTTACTAAATACAAAAGGTCTGTTCGGTAAATGGATTCAAATTAGTGATTTAATTTTAGTTATGTAATTTAAATTAGGATTTGAGTTAGTGATTTGAATTGTTATCTAAATTAACGTTTGGATGTGTATTTAAGTTTTAAACTGAATAAAATTGAAATTTGTATTTGGAGATGAAATAAAAATAGTTTTTGATTTATTAACAAATCTAATAAAATCTCAATGTTAATAATCTTAAAAAATATATAATATAGATTTTAATTTATTTTTATATTTATTAGAAACATAATAGAAAAAGAATCATCTCATTTGGATATCAAATAAAAACGTTACGGTTTTTATTTCTCAAATATAGAAGAAATAATTTTAACTTTTACTGTAGCAAAGATATCCGAGTAGCAAAAGTTTAAGAAGGGTCAGAATTCTAGACACTTGGATTATTGATATTCAAAAGATTTAAATTTTGAGAAAAACAAACATATATCTAAAAAAAATTTAAAATCAAATCTAATTTAAATTCATTGAGTCCAAAAAAAATACAAAACAAACATAAAGTTGCAAACAAACTGACTTCAGTTCAGGGTTTCGAAGAAAATGATAGGTTACTGTGTTGGAGATTTGCTTTATATTACTTTAAATTTTTTTACAAAAGACGGCACATGCGATTGAATTAAATTTTTTAGGGATCGATGGTTGAAAGACTGCGATTGAATTAAATTTTTTAGGGATCGATGGTTGAAAGATTTGTTATCCTCTATTTTTTTTAAGGGGGAAAATGTAATGCATTTCATCAGCCAAACTGAAAGTTCACTTGCACAATGTTTGGTGGGAAAAATAAAAAGGGAAAAAAAAAAGAGAAAAAGAGAGACAAAAAAAAAAGACATGTAATGTAGATGAGAAAAATAGAAAAGTAGGAAATGGCCTTTTTCTTGTTATGTTTGGTATGATTATGAACTTCTTTCTTTAATCTTGGTAAGTGTAGAGATATAAAGACAAAAAATTGTAGTAAATAAGTCAATTATTAGAACATTTTAAAGGAGATACATATTTATAAAGATTAGTAAGTTATGGTGCATTTTCTCTTTCAAAATATTAATATTAATTTTTTACCTTTAATTTAAATTACACCATCTGTCTGTCGGATCAGACAAACAGAGCTAACTCTTCCTATTTCAGACACGAATTCCTTGCTTAATGCTCTAAACTTCGTTCGTCAACAATGAAAGACTCAGGTTGGCAGCCTTCAAAGGATCGGTGTTTGTCGAATCAGGTGAACTAAGCTCCATCTTTCATATTCATAAGCAGATTCCTTCATCGGACCCAAAGGTTGGGAGAGGAGAGGCAGTCGCCACGCAAGTTGCACGTCTTTTCTCGACATAGGCACAAATCTCGATTTTCTCGCCATCACAAGGCCGGTGAAGTGTAGGTCATGCTTTTTCCTCATGTCAGGGTACAAAATGAACTAGATGTCATCCATAAGTCGCTCATCGAACCTGTCCATGCCCCTCTTGTCGGTTGCAAGTTGGTCTCTCTGTTTATTGCTCGTCGACATCATATGAAGCCGCCAAAAATGCACAGCTGCCAGATCGCAAGTTGTTGCCTTCGTAGGTTCCAATTTGCATCTGTTGTGTGATTTTCAAGACGGAGGACGAGCATACAAACAAGATCGAGTCCTACGCGGTCGTCGTTGCTTCCAAGCATGCTGTGGTGAGAAGTTGCAATTATTTTAAATGGGAGCCTATGGAGCAGCATTGGAGAGAAAGAGAGGATCGAGAAGAATGAACACCATTTCTTTTTCTTTAAAAGGTCAACGGTTTGAAGAAAGATAAAGGGAAGAGAAGGAAATTTAGGTTAGGGGAAGTTTTGAAATTTTAATGGAGTGTAAATCAAACTTAAATTGATCACCAACATCTGACTGGTTCAGTTGGTAGGGGTTGTTCCACTTAAGCAAGCAACTCGAGTTTAAGTCTTGCTGAACACAGCTACCGGTGTTAAAAGACTCTTACCACCTTTGACTCCTTAATTTTTATTTTTCTTTTTTTTTTGGCCTATTTCACTATTTCTTCTTATGAAAATTAAGGTACTTCAAGGGTAGAGTAAGCAATTATAAATTATCGCATCAATACTAAGAAAGTGCTTAGCAAACTAGTTTAACACTTAGAAAATAAAACAAGTTCAAGTATTTTAGTTTGTGAGAGCTTTACATTATTTTTTGATTTATACTATAACTATTGAGAGCTTTACACTATGGATAGTTTAACTAATGAGTTTGAACCGATATACCAAACGTGCTACAAGTTTTTCAATTACCTCCACTTCCAAACACTTCAAAAACTTCATTTTCGTTATGCATTAACTTCCATTTTCCAGATGTTAGAAGAACATATCAAACTGTGCAAGATGATGTAAGGCTTTCTTGTTGTTTGTTTCAACTGCACTGTTTTCCTTTAAGAGAGAGAGTGTGTGTTTAAATGAATACTAGATTGAGCAGTTTTTTTCATTTTTAAAAGGAAAAATAAAATAAAACATAATCCTGCTTGACTTCTAAGGCAGGGGAATTCCTCATGACCCGTAAAAATAAATAAAATATAAACAGTACAAAATATATTCTTTAAGTGCAAGGAAAAGTCCAGCAAACAGAAAAGATTAATTACAAAAATTCATCCTCCCATTGTCGTATTATATTTTCTGAACTGATTTACAAAATATTAGCAAGAAAACTCGTCGAATTATGATTTTAAGCATAAATAACACAACTATTAGACCATTAGTTTACTCTAATATAGTTACATGAAATTAAAAGAATAGATTATTTGTATTGGAAAAAAAAGTAAGGTTTTTTTATTTTATATTCTTAACAATTAAACTTTTTAAGTTAAATTAACTTTTAAGGGTTATTAACATCAATGGTTCATAGACTTTAGGGTTTTTCATACTTTGCCCTTAAACTTTAAAAATAATCACTCTGTTTTTGAACTATCAAAACTCTTCACTTTGCTCTCATGAATTTTAAAAATCACCATTTTGCCTCTATACTTTCAAAGCTCCCTACTTTGCCCCTTGAGCCTATGATTTTCTCTTCTAATAGACAAAATTAAGCCTACATGATTCGCACATTGGTCACTTGTAAAGACAAAAATGAGATTTTATCACTCTAAAGTTTTGTTTTACGTTTACATTTTCACTTAAGTTATGCACCTTTCTTCTCATTTTAATGAGTTGATATTGTTAGTATCGACTCATCTTTAATTAACTCATCTTCTTTATTATTCAAATTCAAATATCAACGAACAATATAGACTTATTAATACATTAAAGATGAGAACAAATGTGTGGACAAACTATTGCTAAATAAGAGTTTAGATTAAAAAAAACCTTATCTGAGAGTATAAATATGAAATAAAACTTAAAAGTGATAAAATTTTATTTTTTTTCCCTAACAGGTGATTTATGTGTAAATTACGAGAGCTTAATTTCATTTGTTTGAATGGAAAATAAAAAATTCATGTAATGACCGAGAAAATCCTAGAATTAAATAATGTAATTTATATATTTAAATCAAGAATTTTTTTAGAAACATTATGTATGAATTTCATTACTAAAGAATTTACGGAATTAATATATGAATATTCCAAAAAAATTATATAATGGATTCTATAGTTAAGTTAATTAACTATCGAAATTTAATAAATGAAATTGATAAATTCAACTGTTACTAAGACAGAAGAAATTTATTAGTAAAGAACTTGAGAATTTTTGGGTACAATATTAAATTAGCAGTATACCGAGAATTAGATCCTTAATTGCCAATTAATTTGAAAATACAACTATGCAAGTGGCCGAATTGATAGAAAATGTTGTGCAAACTCAGTTAGTGACACTATTAAAAACTATATCATTATTAAGCCTAGATGTTGAAAAAGTCAAGTTTACATTTTTATAAAGTCTAAAATAAATGTTTAGATTTAATGCAATTAAAACAATACACGATTAAAACTTTGATCGATATCAGTTCATTCTGTGATTAGTGTGTCACAATATTTGAAAAATATGAGAGGATTAGTCAAGTAATAAAATCTCCTGCTAGCTAAATTAATTATTACTGACAATATAAAATTTATCTGCTTAAAGGATACTTGCAAGAAATGCACAAATTATCCTTAAATCAAGCTTCACCCAAATGATGGTTGTCCTTTACAATTATGGAAGTGCAACTTAACACCCCACTCACTTCTAACAAAGGCACCACAATAAGGGGGAGATTAGCCCCTTTTTTTTTATTTATCAAAGCCACTTATGGGTTAATTAACCATGATTGAGAGAGAAAGACTAGAGTGAGCTACATTTATAAATCAAAAGCCCAAGCTGTTATACATGATTTTTTTTTTCACTTCTCTCTTCTTTTTTACCATCCTCACCGTGCACTCAAAGAGAAAAAAAAGCAAAAAATTTCCACTACTTATTTCCATTGTCTCCACCATAATCATTGTCCTCTTTCTTTTGCAATCAATTTAGTTAAGTCAACACTCCACCTCCATCAACTAACCAAGCCTAAGAGGTTAAAAAAAAAAGTGGACATCATGGCTGGCAATGTGCATGGTGATAAAGGCCATCTTTATGTTTAAATCCTATAGCAAATAAGAGGACATCATAGCATGGATATAGGAAAAGACTACTAGTACAACTACTCTTACCTACCTCACTATTCTTGACCTCGGTGGAAATCAAGCAAAGTTGTACAAAAAAAAAAAATTGTGTAAATTAGCCCCTAGTACTAGCCAGATTTTCACCTCAACATTGACTCCAAAATATTGCTTTTAAATCCTTAAACAAGTGTCTATAAAAGTCTATGGGTTAGAATGAGATTTTTCCTTTTATTCCTTTCCTCATAAACTCTCTAAGAGTTGCTTTTCTCTTTTCTTTCCACTACTACCATGTGACTTTCCAACACTCTCTAAAATTTGTTCAAATCAAACTCCCAAGATCACAATCAAGAGCAAGATTAAGAATAAGAGTGATTGGAAATTTGTAGGTAAGCAAGAAAATTTTGGTTTTCAACTAGTTTATGGTTAGTTTTATTGGAGTTTTGATTAAACTCTAAACTTTGATATTTTCTTAGTGCAAGCTCAAGATTTGTCATGATGTTTAAGGATCCAAGGAGTTAATAATCTTCTACACTCTAGGTAAACTCAACAATTTAAACTAAAAAAATAATTTTTTTTGCAACTTTATGTGCAAGTCGTGAGTGTTTAATTTTTAGTGCTCAAATATGCCTTATATGTTGATTAACTAAAAATAGTTAAGCATGTTGAATATCTATAATCATGGTAGTAAGATCATGGGAATAGCATGTTTAAATTAATCCTAAGAAATTTGATTGAGATGGTTTGTAATAAGTATTATGTGTTGATTAAGTTAGTTGGTGCTTATATGTGATGTAAAAGTTAGTTAATGCATATTAGGATTACGCTTGTGCAAATTGCGGTTTGTGAAAAAATTTTCCACAAACTTTGAACGTGTAAATGGAGGCCTTAGAATCGGTTTTTAAACTTTATCGAACACGAGACTTTTAGTTTTTGACATTTTGAACAAACACCCGTGACTGCGAAAAAACACAATTTTGACTCTAAATAGGCTTTTCGAGTAGTTTTATTGGACTGCCTAAAAACTGTCTAAAAACTGCCTAAAGGCAGCCCCAAAAACTACCTAAATGCAACTTGCTAAAAAAAAAAAAAAAAACTGCCAAATAGTTCCAGCACTGCTGGAACTATTTTGCCATTTTCGAGCAACTTCCAGTCTAATTTTAAGTTTTGCCAAACAGGAAAGTTTAGATTTCGATGAGATGAATTGTGAAGAAATTTTCTCCAAAATCTACTTGTAAAATACAGTTATAGGTAGTTTTCCAAAGCAATATAAAAAACTACATTTTTTGCATAGAAAACTGTTTGTAAGTTTTGGTCGAGGCCGAATTACAATGTTTGCCAAACATAAAAGTTTTGTTTTACAAGAAAATGAAGAACTTTTGTAAAAAAAGTTTCATGAAATACTTCTTTTAAATTAGACTTTAAATTAGACATATAAATATAGTCAAAACTTTTAATTGGTAAAAATTTAAGTTTTAACCAGGAAGCAATTTTACCAAAGAAAAATGGTAACCGGTACTTCAAAAACAAACAAGATAATTATTGAAACACACATTTAAAAAAATTGGGTGACTTCTATGGAGGAAAAACTTCAAAAAAAAAAATTGTGTTTAGTAAACAATTTCACATAAATTTTCCAAAACTACTCTACCGGTACCAGTTTTTACAAATAAAGATCGCATGACTTTAAAATTTGATTTTTCATTAAACCAAGAAATTACAGTACTTTTGAAAGGTTATATAGGCCTAAGCTTTAGTGGGTTAATAATTTCGGGCATTATTTTATAGAGCGATTTTTATTTAAAACTTCAAGCTAAATAGGTAAGAATTTCAAAGATAAACTTTAATAGTTTTCATTTGAATATTATTTCAGCAAGCATAAAAACCCGATATGATAAAGCTTTAATGCTATGACGTTAGGCATGAGTCCAACACCATTTTAAGTCTAAAATGCCACGTGAAACATAATCTATCAGTAGGATGTATAACGTTATGATGTCATTTTTGGGCTTATAGGCTTAAAAGAAAATTTATTATGAGCCCATTAAATGGATTTAAAATAAGCCCAATGAGGGCTTAAGATAAGAATCCTAAATTTAGAAAATGTTTGATTTAGTGGATTAAAGTCTCACGGATTTAACGACGATAGATAATTAATTAATTGTTTTAAAATTAATTAATTATTAACTTGGATATGAACCAATAGCAATTAAGGAAAAGTTTAAATATTATCAAGATTTAGTAAAAATAATTCTTATAATAGAAGTAGTGAAATTCATGATCAATTGATAAAAGAATTTACAATCTAATAGAGTGATCAAATTCTTGTAGTTATGCTAAAATCTAAATAGCATAAAATGAAGTATTCTTACATACTCCAAATGGGCATTTTGTACAGATTTGTCTTCATTAGAAAAGAACGAATTCAAAATCTATAGGGAAGCCTAATTTACTGAAATAGATAAGTAGGAATCTCGCTTACAGTGTGAACAATTTTTAAATCAAATTGTTTTTAGATGATTTCAAAAAAATATGAAATGCATATTCAGTAATATGCCCCACTGTAATTATGACACATATATGTATCTAAGATATGATGAGTCAGCATCTTCTGAAGTTATGAACAATGTGTATTGTGTTAAAACATATTGTTTACTTGCTTTCAATTAAGCATGTTTTTAGTATTGATATGTAGTGTTATGTAGTAACATTCATGCTGTATACACATAATAATACAAGTGAAACGAAGCAAGATAAGCTAAGGGTGTCGTACCAACCTCTCGACCCATGAGGAGGCTTCATGTTAAAGTAATAAATTATAATTTGTCACAGTATTATTGGGACCTTGTAAACCCTAACATCCCGTTCATTGTGCGCGTAACTGGTATGATCACCTGGGCCTAAACAGTGAGGTCAAATAAAGTTTGAATAACTAAGCATAAAACAAATCAATAAGCAAGCATAAAATGATTATGCATTGATTTATCAAATGATCTTTAGATTGTTTTGCGAGTTGAACTTCCTACTTGTTGAGCGAAAGCTCATTTAAGTGTGTTCATGTTGTAGGTAAGGAACCTATCAGCATCAATCGACTGGGCAGTGGCAAGCGGCGAACGAACGATGGAGATGAGAATGGATGCTGCTGACGCAAATGTAACACTTCCGTATTTATAAGTTTACGAAATTATGTACGTTTTTATTTTATAAAATTATGTATGCATTAAAAAGTAAATAAGATTATTATGCAAGTTTTTGGAAACTGGGGTTGTACCCATACAATCCTCGTCTATAGAATGTTAAGATTTAAAAATGTTATATTAGAAAATACAACAAATACGCATGAATTTTTAAGTAAGAAAATTATAAGATCGTTTAGAATAAAAATGAGCATATGAGTTTTATATTAGAATAAGTAAGGTTTTAATGAATTTGTTATGAATATATTATGATGAAAGTCTATATAGTTATACTTTAAGAAAACTAATATGTTAGATTTAAATAAATAAATTATAAGAAATTATTGTTATAATTAGTTTTAAAAAGACTAAGTTTTAAAAAAATCGTTATGTTAGTTTTAAATTAATAAGTTACAAGTAAAAAAATATATATAATCTGAAAAAGCATTAAAGAGCATTAAAAATAGGATTTTATAATGATATTCAATGTTGAATTATTTTTGAAATAGATTTATTTAAATTAAAATATGTGTTAAAATTAATAGTTTTAAATAATTATCTCTATGTTTAAAGGATAGTTTTAAGGAATTATTACGGCTATGATTTAAGAAGTAAATATAGATGTGATGAATTAAGTCTTTTAAGACTATAATTATGTTTAAAAAAAATAATTGTTATCATGTTTTAATTACGTTTGAGAAATTAGTATTACTATGTTAAGAACTCACTTCAATGTTTGTTTTTTTTTTAAAATTTATCCCGCAAATTTAAGGACCTCATATTAAAATATGTTTAAGTATTAAGATTATGAAATTAAGTAACGACCACGTAAGGAGGGTTGTTACAATTCAGGGCGGCAAAGTAAGGAGCATTCAAAGTTCAAGGGGCATAAATGATGATTTTTAAAGTTCGGGGGATGGAGTAAGGAACTTTGAAAGCTTAGGAGGCAAAAGTAAGGGAGAGTATAAAGTTTAGAGGTTGTTGGTATTAATAACTTAACTTTTTAAATTCAAATTGGTTTTTGACATAATAAAGTTACCAAAATACTCTTATATTATGTATTAAGTCTTAATTATGTACCTAGTTTTATCAAAAGTTTTAACAAAAAGAGTTTTTATCAATATTTTATAATTCAAGCATGACGTATGTTACGTTTGATATTCAAGAGACAACAATGTTAAAGAGCTTATAGTCCAAGGAGAATTTTTTAGAGAGTGTTTAGGAAGTAAGTTAAAACTAAGAATTATAACTAAAAGTACTATAGCATTACACGGTAGTATCCTTTTGTTTTATACTTTTGGATGCAAAAGCTTTGCATGGTGTTTAGTGCATGGGTTTAGAGTAGTTCAAACCATATAGGTGGTTTAAACTAGTGTTTGGTAGAGTAATAACTATGGCTAATTGAAGCTATAGAGGTAGTTTTAAACCGATTAAAACCACTAAAATCTAGTTTCGTTTCCTCTCAAATTTATATGATTTGAACCATTTTTTACAATACAAAATCATTCCCATTATCATTTTTCTTTCATAAATCATAGTTTTCTAAACATTAATTCTCGTTTTAAGCTTGATGTGATGTTTTATTCTTGTTGTAAACTTTTAAATTCCAAACGCCAATTCAAAACCACTATTTAAATCACAAAGTTTAAACCCACAGTTCAAACCATAAAATTTTAGGCCATACCATTCCGAACCTACTCACCAAACAAACCCTTACACTATTTGAGTTGAAATTTATGAGTTAAAACTCATATTGCTAAACACCATATTAATTAATCCAAACAAAAAATAGAAATCCTATAAGAAAAAAAGTTCACTGGACACTTGTGACTGCAGCAAAGCAAGCTAATAAATTGTCAATCCACAACAAAGAAAATGAATGAATAAATAAATAAACCCAAAAAAGGATATTTATTGAGATATTTATGAATAATGTTACTTTATTAAATAGTAAATTGACTTTTACCAATTGCAAAAAAACAAGAGTAAAATTATCAAATAAACAAGTGATTTATGGCATATTTTCAAAGAGTTTTTTTTATATGACATATTTCAATCGACCGTCTAAAAAAAAAGCATAATATTTTTAATAACCCATTTTTTTTTCTTTTGAAACATTTAAAAAGAATTTCAGTCTTTCTTTTAAAATTATTATAATTTTAAAACATTTTTGTAAGGGTTAGGGCCACATTAGCGTGCTCGTTTGCGAGCTATGCTGGTTCTGTTAGAGTAAAGACGCGCAACAACGAGATAGAGGCAGGCTTGGCGACCGACTACATCGCGGCTATTCCATTTCCTCTGTGCTATGGTTCGGTGGAGGAATAAAGTTGACCTTAGAAAGGAATTTTCCTATAGATTTACAGGGGTGTTTGGTAATGGTTCCCACAACTCAGTTCCTACCACAAACTCAGTTATGAATAGTAAAAAGCTCTCACATGCTACAGTAACAATTAAAAAAATTGCTACAGTATAAAACTCTCACATGTTACAATAAAAATGGTTCCCACCACCCTTCCAAACACCCAATACGACTTTGCTTTTAGATTGTCACTAAAGATGTCATCGAAGTTGTTACTTCACCAGCGAACTACTTGAGCAAGACTCCGAAATTTAAGACGGTTTAATCTTAATAAAAGAACGTTAATTCAAATCCTGGATTTTCGAAGTTAGAGAATAACGAAAAGTCCATTCCGGCGTGGCACAGTTCATAACGTAGCCGTTTCAAGAAATAAACAAATAAAAAAATCAGAATAAATAACTGAAAATCCAAAGCTTAACTTAACCCGCAAGTCAATTTAGCCACGCCGCCAGAGAGGCAAAATCTTCGTTGCCCTACCCCATAGCGTCTAGAAGTCTCTCGGAGTTCTCTAAAACCCTAATACAAAATGACCAAAATAACCCACCACCGATTCACTTTCTGCCTACGTCACAGGGCTATATCAGTAACTTAACCCCAAAGTACGACCTCCATAAAATCGTACCGTGGGTTTCCAAGCTCTTCGATTCTTTCAGCTTCCGTGAATTTCCCTCGCGTTTTAAATCAGAGCTGCAGAATCCAATCGATGGCTTCCTACGCAATTCGCCGGAATCCCGCGGCCGGAAAACTGGTCAAATCTATCAGAGACAAGGCTTCTTCTTCTTCGTCTTCTTGTTCGGCTTCCTTCTCGCCGTCGCGAAGCCGTACGAAGCTCTGCAATCGGGCGATTGTCGGTCACTGGACCGCGAGGTTTTTGTTGCAGAACTATGGAAACTTCAAGCGAAGCGGATCTCCTGTTCGGATTATGTTCTATCGCAACGGAATGTGGACGGATTTCCCAGGTGAAGTCGTGGAATCTCTGCGTTCGTTTTTTATGGAGCGGAGATCGCTGGCCGAAGCGGCGATCGGTGGTTCGAATTATCTCTTCGATTTTCTTCGCATGTTGCAGGTTGATTTAAGCTCCGGGAATCGGAGATCAATCGCTTGGATTGACGAGGGAGGGAAGTGCTTCTTCCCTAGGGAGTTTATCGGCGAGGAATTTGAGGAGGCGCATGAGATTCCGAAGGTTGAGATCGACATCCGAATCAATGCGGGTTCGGAGGAAAAATTGGGAAAAAGGACGAGGGAAGAAGGGGGTGAAGCGAAGGAGGAGAACGAGGTGACGTCGTCGTTCAAGCGCGGAGATACGGTGCCGAAACGACAGCGTGTCGCCGATGCTTCTGAATGTGACTCTCCGAGGTGGCCGAGGGCCAAAATCTTGAAGGAAGGAGACGGCGCTTATAAGACGGTGAGAAACGTTTTCCTTCCTGTGATTAGCAAAATTCATCCCGGAGCCACCATCACCGCAATTCACCAGTGTGCGCGCGTGGGGCCACTGGAGAAAGCTCGCCGCGAAGTCTTCTACAAGCAGATGGAGATTACTAAGGCTGCTCGAGGGACGGCGAATATGGTTTACGCTTGGTATGGAGCGTCGGCGCAAGCCGTTGCAGGCGTTTTGGCACATGGGTTTGGTGTATCTAGCGAGCTCTCCAGCGGCGTCTATCTGTCTCCTTTAGCCAATCCTTTAAGAAGGTGAGTTTTATGTTTTTGCTTAGTTTGGAGTGTGCTTTAATTTTTGGGCTTTAGCTGGTTTTGACCTTGGTGGTTGTGATTTGTTCAGTACTATGCAAGCGGAGGTTGACAATAATGGCGAAAAGCATCTTATATTGTGCCGGGTTATATTGGGTAACGTTGAAAATGTTAAGGAAGGTTCTCAGCAATGCTATCCTTCTAGTCCTGAATATGATACGGGGGCCGATGATCCGAAGAACCCTCAGTGGTTTGTTGTCTGGCCCGCCAATATGAGCAGGCACATTCTTCCGGAGTGTGTTGTGAGCTACAAATCTTCTGATCCTTTGCCAGGTATGGTTTTTCTTGTTTATATAATTTGTCTTATCTCTATTAGTGCCTTTACCATATGTTGAAAGTGGTTTGTCGGTGTTATCCCTCAGCCAAATTGGGAGGTTTTGCCCGATCCAAGTACACATTTCCGGAGTTGTTTTCAAAGATTAAGAATTCCCTTTCTCGGGTGAAAGTTGAGGAATGTATGACTATGTACGAGGCACTGAAGGTATTATAACCGCTTCCCTGTCTAAGGAATGTTAATTCTGGTTTTTGTGTACTTTGTGTTAGATTTTAATTTGGGAAAGAAAGATTAAGATATTAAAATAGAATACGAAACATTGTGGCCCCTTGTTTATGGCTTATTACAGGCGGGAAAGATATCGAAAAATCTTTTTATCAAGCAGTTCCGGTCAGTTGCTGGGGAGGAAGTGCTGGTATCTGCAATTCGGGAGATTTGCGGCACTAAATGAGCTTCTATTGAGAATGTAATCTCGTTTAATACAATTTAGATTTAAAAATAAGTTCGTCATGGTCTATTGGTCTATCCAATTGATAGAATCACATGTAGTCCTGCCTTAAAAATAGGATGATAGGATTAATTAGAGAGGACTTTTTACAAACTAAAGAACAATTCTTTCTGAATGTTTTCTTTTTTCCTCCATTCTTCGTGCTACATAAATGTAGCTATTACAAATCAAGTGCATTGAAAAGTCTTCCTTTTTAGTTAAAGAGGTGCGAGTTCCATAGATACCAATTAGACAATGTTCTGTAATAGTTTTTGAGGATTTGTAGGACACATGTATGCAAAAGGAAATCATAGATACAATGACGATGAGTTGATTTTTACTTTTCATTATCATAGTTATTCTATAGTTGATTAGTTTTGTTATATAATCGTCAATTTTCCCCTCGAACTTAAAATTCATAAAGTTTTAACCCTGAATAATTGGAAGTAAAAGGCAAAATATATTTTGATGTTTGTGCATGAGAAAAGAAGGAAATATTGGAATCTTTTCGTCCTTTTTTAGTATGTATAAAATTTTTTCATTAACCGTATGTCGGCACAAGTTGCTTTCTTCTTTCAAAAGCTAAGATTTCTCAAGAAGATTAATGCACTAGAGTGAAAATGCATGGGCTGCATAAGGCTCGTGCCTGTTTTATGTCATTTTTCTATTTATGATTTCCTACAAAGTGTGAAATTCTATCTTTAGGTTGGTGTTTTACCATTATGATCATCAAAATATCGTCTAGTGGTGAGGGGGTTTGAACTCTAAAACCCTTGACATTGAAAGGAGAATGCATTTACCATTGGGCTAAACACGCAAACACATGTTTAGGCAGTTTTAGATGCCAAAAAGTGGGAAGGAATTAGGAATCTCATTCCTAAAGAAGCTTTTTCCCAGTTCAATATCAATTTCTATATTTAAGAAAAAATTAGGAATATTATAATTCCGTGCTGCTTGAATCTGCCAAATTAGTCTTTCGTTACCCTTGGGACCCGTATTATGGTCAAGATTTTAATAAATAAGACTGAATTTAGGTTTAACTACATAGGGCTCCTTTTATCATTCATTTGCTATTCCTTTTAAATTACTTTCCTTATTCTCTTACGTCGATTCCGGTGCATGGGTGTTTTCTTTTTTCCTTATTCGCTTACGTCGATACCTGTTGCATGTATGTTTTCTTTTTTCTATTTTCCTTATTCTTTCACTGAAATAGGGCAAATAGGTAACAGATTGAAAAAAAAAAAAAAAAAAACTCTCCGTGTCAAGCCAAGTATAATTGCGTTGTTAGCTACAACTATTTACATGTCAATTTAATTGTTAGTATAGGCATCTGAGTCCTTTTTTTATTTATAAAAGAAATGTCTTATTATATATGGGTAGAATCCTTGTGCAGTTAGGATAATAAACAATTTTGTTGGAATTCTTGCCATGAGTTTACATCGGGTTCTTTGTGTTCATATTGTATGGCTCACTTTAAACTCAGTAAACAGTGGGAATAAGAATAAACAACATCCACCCTAGGAATGAAATCAAGTTCGACTTTGTTATTAATTATATTATTTCTTGGATTCCAAATTTCATTCATATTCTTAGCGTTTCCCCTGCTCCAAAGAAAGAAAGGAATACTAATTATTCTGGGTGCTGAGAGCCTGAAGTTCAAGTGATTCTAGAATAGCTCTAGGTCAAACAGCCAAAAAAAAAAGGTAATTGCTAGAATATGTTTTAATGTGGTTTTGAAAGTTATTGATGCGCACTACACCATTCTGTGTGAATGGTTGTTTCTGCTGATATCACCTTGATGAGCTATAATCTTTGAAGATTCTAAATGCCTTGGTTATAATTTTTAGTACTGTTGAAGTATAGCTATTTTTCTTCTAATGATAAGTATTGACATATACAAGTTAGAGTGGTGCATGGCTAAACAGGTAGATGTCTACAGAGAACCAAAAGACCTTATTCATAAATATTTTAAAATGCATTCAATGGTTTAAACTTTAAAGGCTCTTTTCAAAAGAATTTGAAGTACATTTATCCTGTTGCAGTGTTTCTTATCTAAGCTCCCACTTGTTGCATGGGTCCTCTGTTTAGAGCCTGCAGTGCTCAGGTGTCTACCAGTAGAAAGAGTAGCTACTTGAGGTATGCCTAATAGATGTAATTATCCAAGGGGAAGTAGAAAAAGCAAACCAAGTTTGTGTGGTATAGAACATTTCAAGAATTTGTGGGAAGGTTTCTAATACATTTGGTTGAGGATCTTTATTTCATAATTTGTTGCTTTTGGAGCTTCTGAAGTGGGTATGCTGTATATGATATCTGTTCTGTTTAATTACCTGTTTTCTTAATGTAGTTTGGACCATCAGCTATTTACTTTAGAGGTTACAATCATGGATTGGACAGTCTTCATTATGGTATTGGAGACAAATGAAAATGGAAGTTGATCTTGATAGTAACCCTCTCTGCAAGAAGCATCCAAATGATAGAGAGAAATGATGCCTGATTGAAGTTATTTTTGAAGAAATTGGAAACAGAAATTTATATATCAAAGCTCGGTTTGGGCAACATGAGAGTTCTGCTGCAATGAATTGTTCTTGGATCAACTTTGAAGATTGTTGATCAAGGATGGATTTGTCATTCGTGATTGAACTCAAGGCAAGAATTGGATGGCCTTCATGGTGAAAATGGATCATCCTCGCAGATTCTCGCCATCTGTGGTTTGTCATGTACTTGGCAGAGAAAAATTTCGAAGCTATGCACCTGAACTTGGCTTTAGTCATTGTTACCGACCTTACCGCTGCCACTTAAACATACCCCCGCAAATGGACACAGAAATTTCGTGGTGGTTTTTGGCTTTTCCAGAACACCTCTGTAAAGCTGATTTGCGCAAAATGCAAGGTTTTGGCAGTTTTATCCTTTCACAATGAGAAAAACTTTTTAAGAATTTTGGATGTATTGGATATAACTGGTCGACTTTCGCTAACTTGGTTGTTTTTTGTATTATTCAGCCCAAAGAAAAAAGGGGAAAAAGACGAGGTTCTCTTTGTGTTGAGTTGCTGAGAAAGAGATTTCAAGGCTTCTTTCTATCGCTCTCCTGCCTCCACCAGTTCCTGCGTGGATTATTTTGGCATGTTGCTAATTCTGCGTTCTTTTTGCCATCAGCTTGACAGTATGAGATCCACTTCATGAGTTGGGTTGGTGAAGTCTTTGATCTTATGGATCATACAAATACAAGGATGGATTGGTATCATAAATGGGCAACCAAGACGACTGGACTTGCAGTGTTTGGTATTATAATGCTTCCTAAGTAGTACGATGAATATAATAAATATATAATAACCTTTCTTTTAAGTACGGTATAGAATTCGAAGTGGTGCTACAAAATATATTTGAGTAAAAAATTTGAATGAAGATTCAAATTTTTGTGAGAAAAAATACTGTAACAAAATGATTCGAACTAACAAACCAAATAGGCTCTATATGTATCGATTTTTTCTCTTGATCTAGAAGTCAAATCTGATTCATCCAATGATGATGCAACACATCCATGGAATCGCAGTATTGAATGTAAGGCTAAAATCTTCTATTATGCTGTCCGAGATATTGGATGTGTTCTAAATTGTACATTTTTTGCTCACGTCATTGTAGTAGTTCGAAAATGAAATTTTTTTCATGAGAAAATTACATGTGATGTCAACGGTTTTCAAAATTACTTTAATTTATGTTGGATCTAATGGTCATGTTATATTATCATTTATAATAATATTTAAGTTGTGCTACACGTTTATGTTATGATTCTGAAAACATACAAAGGAATTTACATAGATGAACTTCGAAATACATGATTTCAAGATAAATTCTCGTTGAGTAAACTATGTCTATGTCCCTCAAAGACAAATTTTATTTTTTATTTTTTAAATAATCGAGTGTGTCCTTCGTTTAGGAGTTTTCAAAACTAGGCTGTCCAAAGTTGATATCCCATTTAAATGTCTAAATGGCCCCCAATTGAAACCCCACATATATTTTTCAATTTAATTTTTCTCTCAAATTTCTTTTGCTCTCCCTGTCTTTGATCTCTTCCTCTTCCTCTCTGACGTTTAACTCTCTCTCTCCTCCTCCCTCTATCTCGTCTAGCGCATCTCTCTTCCTTTCGTTGCACCTTCTCCATTTTCTCTCTCCTCTTTGCTTATGGAAGCTTTTGGTGTCGTGAGATCACCACTGCGAGATTCTCTCTCCTTTCATTGTTGGAGCTCCTCGGCGAAACTTTGTCAATGAAGGTGCAACCAATTCCTCACCAGCATAGATCCGAGCGAATCATCGGATCTAGCCAGATCCTCAACATCGCAAATCATTTGTGTCGTTGACGAAACAGTATAAATTAGCACTATTTACTTAGTCAGTGATTCAGTTAATGAGATAAGAAAAATAAATAAATAAAAGAGGAAGGGAAAAAGAACAAAGAAGATTACTTACCCACAAAAAGGACCACCAATCAAGAGAATTCATGAGAAAAGGTCGCCATTTTTGTGTTTGATCCGTGAAATTTCAACTAGCACACTGATGATCCTTAAGCTTTTTAAATATTGGCTAATGGCACATCTGTGACAGAAATATTAAAAATCTAACAAAAGGCACATGTGATTCATTAATAAAAGGTAATCTAGTATAATTATTCTTTGATAATTTAATGTAAACAGGAGTTTAAATCGGATCATGTGTGTATCATTAGAAGACACCTGTCCGTTCTAATATTTTTGTTGCAAAGGTATTACTGTTATAACATTTAGAAAGATCGGGGACTATTAATGTGTCAGTTAAAAGTTTAGAGATCAAAATAAAATAATTGATATTTCTTAAGGACCAAAAATAAAAATAATTATGCCATATTTTTGGTAGAAATTAACCCTACTAGTTTCGAGGTATGATCTGTTTGTCGAAAATACTATATGGGATTTGATGACTCTGAGCCAAGAATGGTAATCACTTATACTCCATTTATTGCTTTGGGTGAATTATAACAATCATGTCATGAATTCCTTTGGACTTCAAAGCAGTCATGCGCACCATGATCAAATCATGGTCCCATTTTCCAACCGCTCATTGTGCTTCCAATTCCCTCAAAAGTTGGAAATATGTCCAAACAGTAAACACATGTACCTCTTTTCTGGGTCCTCATATAGAAATTTTTTAAGGATATTTACATATTTATATTTATTTTTTTCCTCCTCTTCTTTTCTTTCGTTAATATTTCCTACTTGAAAGCCAATTCTGATGACTTACAAGCATCTGTGATATATTATATATATATACACATACACATATATATCAGATTAAGGTTATAATCATCCTATAGAACAGAAGTCATAACAGGGCTTTTTCATGTTAATTATCCAATTGCCACCAAAGACCATAAATGCATAAGAACATCAAATTTTGCACCTGTATTTGTAACTAAAGGATGACATTGCCATCTGCACCCAAAAAACAATAAAATATGGGCAATGCTGCTCTCATTTATGTGCTCTTTAATTATTAATCTATACATACATATCCAGATATAAATACTGATGGTGATTGGTAGGTGGAGTCACATATATCTAGTTTAATCATGCATGAATTTTTTAATAAACACTTTTTTTATGCCTTATATAAAACAAACAGAAAAAGATGGGTTGGGGTTATATCACTACTTGATCTTTTTTTTAATAAAAATAAAAAAATGTACAACTTGATTTGGTCATGTTCTTTCCGCCTCATTTAGCCAACCATTAATAACCTAATCCACTGAATAAATCTGCAAAAGAAGACGAGTAATTTGTGATTTGGAAAATATAACAGGTAAGGTAGGTAAAGTTTCATTCCACTTTCCATGATCACGAAGTTCTGTCTTATTAGCCAAGAAACTGAGGTCCATTTCATTGCAATGGCACAAGGAAATATAAGAAGCTTTATAAGAAATAGAAAGAAAGAAGATTTTAGAAACGAAATGAAATTTAAAAAAAAAAAAAAAAAGTGGTGAGGAAATGTGGGCTATTTGTTGAATGTGGTTGCATTATTCTCCCCAATAAGAACACTTGGCCCTAGTAACCGGAATTTCAACGCTTGAACACCGTCCGTACCGGCCGATGGAATCCAAACCGACCGTTTGGTCAACCTTTAAAGTCAACTTGTGAAAATTCTTATGGTTAAAATTTCATAATATTCCATATGACACGTAACAGTATAATGTAGAACATGACACTAAAAATGGGGATATTTTCATTTCTATACTTTGTATGTTAAGCTTATCAAAAAAAAATTATACTTGTATTTTGAACTTTAACACTTTTGTATCTTTAAATTTTAAATTTATGTTAAATTCTTACTTTTTTTCAGGTGAAAGTTTGATTTTGACCACAAAAGGACCTAAACACCCTTAAAGAAAAACTGAAAAATACATAAAAATTTTGAGAAAAATCTAAAATTTTCAAAATATGAAGGATATTTAAGTATTTTACAAAGCAAAAAATTGAAAAATACGTGAAAAAGTTTGAGAAAATGCCAAAATTTTTAAAATGTAAAGAACATTTAAGTATATTATAAAGTTAAAATCAAACTTTGACTTAAAAAAGATAAGAATTTGATATGAATTCAAAATGTGAAGGTATAATAATGTTAAAGTTTAAAATACAAGGTATAAAATTTACATAACATCAAAATGCAGGTTATACAAATTAAAATAACCCTTAAAATTATATGATAACAAAAAATATATTAATCACAAATTAAATATCATATTACATCTCTTACTTTTATGTATTATAACATGGGACAAGTCTCTCGTTAAGGGCCGGAAACAAAACCCAAGGCATTATTAGGTTGTTTAAAAAATCCAGTTTCAACTATGATTTTAATTAATAAATAGTATAAGACTTTCACATGCTACAATAAATTACTAAAGCATAAAAGTTCTCATATGCTACACTTTTTAAATTTAAAACTTTAATTTTAACTGAAGTTTCAAACGGTATATATATATTCCTTAAAATAAGCACGCTTTTAATGTACTTTGACGTTCAAACAAATGCATTGCATTCATATACTTCAAATTACTAACTTTGAAAAGTCGAGAATTAATTCACCATGTGAATCACGAGCAAACCACTTGCTGACAATCACGCGTAAACAAATAGTATCCACTAGCAGACTCTCCATTATTATTTGGCTTTGTTTGTCAAGCTGTTATTGTTATAGTATAAATCTCTCATATACAACAACATTTAAGTTTTAAATTTAAGTTATAACTTAGTTTTTAAACACACCGAGCACAACAAAATTTTACAGGCTAGGTGGCAGCAACTGCCCGTGAACCTTCCCCTAAAAGAACTTTGAAAAATGAAGGATCAAAGGGAACCATGACAATAATTGACAGAGAATTTATGCTTTGCCATCTAGTTGGAGGTACCTTTTCAGTTTTTGTCGCTGGTACTTCCCTCGTTTTTTTAGTGCAATTCAGTGCTTTCTAAAGACGACAGTGACACTGACGTTGACACAACACAATTGGCTCTGAACGACAGTGAACACTCGTAGTACCTTCAAACAGTGTGTATTTTTTTTTGACTTTTCTGGCCCATAATACTGTTGGGACAGAAGAACATGATAAAGCTACCACACACTTGTGATCCTGAGCCACGACAAGTATACTTCAACAATTTTTCAACAATGTTACTACCATAATTTCCCTTTTCCGGAGCAACAACGAAATACTCCAGTCAGCTACACCCTTTAAAACCACATTTATTCAGACATACATGTCTGTATAATATGAGTCTGTATAAAGCGGCTTAAAAAAGCTGTTTTTGGTTGATACTTTAAAAGCTGTTTTTTACGTGGATGAATTCTAGAAGAAGTATTTTTGACTTTTATAAACACGTAAAAGAAAAGCCAACCATTTAATAATTATAAAAAGTTTTTTTATTTATATTTTTTACTTTATATTTAAAAATAAAAAATTAAAAATTTTATTTACATATTAAAATTATACTATTTTTTACTAATAAAAGCTTTTGATTTATTTAATCAAATAAGTTTAAAAATTCTTTTAAAATTAAAAAAAAAAATTTTTACATACTATCAAACACTAATTAATAAGCTTTTTCTTTACTTCTTAAAAGCAAAATTACAAACTATCTAAAATGGCTCGCAAGGAGTAGAGTTCAAATATCTTACTCTCAAGTTCAAAAAAAATGTTACAACACACTTTCCTTTTCCTTCAAAGTATGTGTAGGAGGATAATTAGAGACGCCACGGAACAATTTTGAATTTCCAAAGTGTCCGTGGAAAGAGGAAAAAAAAGAAATTACTATCTAGCTAATAACTATTATGGTGCTTGAAAAAATCAATTCTAATCAAAATTTTTAGTTGCTGTAGTATAAAGCTCTCACATGCTATAATAATAAGAAAAAATAAACTACATCTAAAGCTCTCACGTGTTACAACTTTTAATTCAAAAGTTTCAATTCTACACCACACTTTTTAAGCACATTTTATGTTAACTTTCCCATGTCCAAATTCATCAGCATCTACATGTATGCATCCACGATTAACATGAAAATCATGCATACGGATTAATTAAATCTTTGAGTTTTACCCGACCTTTACAAACTTGTTATATTTTATATTGCAAATCAAAGTTGTGCTGGTCGGCCACCTGTGGAGCACAGAAGTGGTGAATCTTTGTCAGTTTTTTAAAAGAAAACGTTCCAAAAAGAAAAAAGCAAAAGTATTATCAGTGAGGACCATACTTGAAACTTTAATGGTGGATTCTGCATAAGACAAGGCTTAACCACCACAACTTTGTGGAACAAACACAATATTCACATATATAAATCCTCTAATCATCCATCGACCTGGATCATGATTGTGTGAGTCAGACACAACATATCTTCTTTTTCTTCACTTCTTCTTTTCTTATTTTATCCATTTTAATTTGGCCGCTTGAAAGTTGAAAGGACACGCCGCGGCGATAACTAATTTTCAAACATCATCTTGGCTTGGCTTTATATTTATTTATAATGTGTTTATAAAACACACACACACACACACAAAAAAAAAAAATTGTGGATGCATTCATACATGAAAATCTTATCCAAATCCATATAGATTTCTTGAACAAGACGCGCGTCTCTTTTATAGCGTGCACAGCACGCAATCATGTAATATATTTTTTTGCTAATAATATAAAAATAATATTTAATATGTGCTTTCATCTCTTAGACAAGTACATGCCTTGGCATGCAATTTCCCTGTCATGATCACCGTCTACTGTGTGGTTCTACAAATGGCGCTTATATGATATTTAATAGGATGTTTGGCGGTCAAAACCATAGTGCAATGGAGTTTGTGTAAAATTTTTATATTTTACAGTATTTTAAATTATAATTATAGTTTGACTCATATTTTTTAAACACCTTCAAAAATTGTTGCTATTTTACTGTTGTGAGCCAAATAAATTCCTACAAGTTTAGAAGATAATTTGTATACAAATGAGTTAGAATGACTTTTTTATAATAGATAAGAGCTTTATGATCTAATATATATTTGCTTTATGTTGCAAGATGTGCGTGTTTTAAACCGTAACAATTGGGAGGATATTTTCTAACGTTGTTGCAAAAACGCGCACTCATAGTCTGCAGTGCATATATAAACGATATATACTTTGTCATTGCCTGTGTGTCTTGTATAACCTAACCATGAACGTATGGTATTTGCTGTGATCGTTGTCGTATCAGTATGAACAAATGCTAGAGTGCACATGAAGAAAGTCACACACAAAAAAAGATATTTAGGATTAATTATCAAGGATTATATTAAAAGATAATTACTATCATATTAATATGGATGATTTTATTTATTCAAAATATATGGAAATATGCAAGTAGTCCCAACCAGTAATATTAATGAAACAAGTGAAAAAAGAAAAAAAACATAACCGTAATGTAAGCAATATAATATATATTAATATATATATATATACACACACGCACATACATACGCACATCAGATCCTACTAGGAGACATCCGTGATCCACCGATTTCGATGGCTTGTTTCTTGACTTCAGATATATAGGAAGTTTGAAAAATTCCGCCAAAATTAACAAAACAAATTTCAAATCGAAAGCTTATTCTTACACGTAGGCTGTAGCACAAGAAATGAATAATTCAATAAGAAAACCCAGGCCATGAGTCTTTATTTTTATCTTTATCTTTATTTTTATATTAAAAGCATAAAAATTCTTTTGCAAATGAAGATTAAGCCTTAAAACTTAAGATTTTTTTTTTTAAATTCGATGTCTTATTTCAGATTTTTTATGTTTTTAAATCTATAAAATATTTTTCACAACTATTTAAGAGTAATTATATTCTTTTGCCTAATTGTTTCTATTTAGAAGGATGAAATTGAAATAAGTTTTTTAAACTCAAATGATACATTTATAGTCTCTAAAAATAGAGGGACAAACTGAACAATAGTTAAAACTAATAGGTATAATTATGTAATTAACCTTTTATTATAATTCTAAATTCTTAAAAAAGGCCCTTTCATCAATTAAGTTGGAACTCAAGTCCTTTCCTATTTTTGCTAGAATACAGAGGTGTTTACAAAATCCGTCAATCTGTTCAATATGTCCAATCTAATATGCTTGATTAGATTAAATTATGAACAATATGAATTGACTTTGGATTGAGGTTTTCTCAATTTGATATGCATACATTTAGATTATGAATTAACATTTTTTAGGTCGTGTAATTCGTAAATTTAAACTATATATATTAACATAAAAATTATATATGTGGAAGAGACTGATTCCAACCCACCGATTGGAAATTTTAGCCGCTACGTGGCTTGCAATTACCAGCATAAATTGTGAATAATTTATTGTGTTTGTGGCCCACTTTGTCATGCTTTTTAAAAGCAAATCACTTAGATTAGCAGGTTATTGGCTGTGCGTAGGTGAGTTTACCTGACAGAGTTGTAATTGTCCATAACAGCGGCATTATAAGAAGAATTTATGTAGGCTAGAAGTTGACAAAGAAGCATGTAATTTTAGTTCCTTCGTCGTCTGACTTTGATCTCGAAGTAACTTTCCTTTTTTTTTTTTTTGGGCAATTGTTATGGAATTGAATGACGTTGGTAATTTAAGTTAGTTGCTAATGGATATCAGTTAATGTTGAAAAGTAATCTTTTGGACCCATAATACTTTTTTTTTGTCTAAAGGGGAGATTAAAACTATTTTGCATGGTTTTTGTGATGCTAGCATGGATCACCGTATTTTTGTTGACGGATAACATTTTTTTTTTTTTTTTTTTTTTTTTGCTTTTGTTGTGAAGTGGGGGATAAAAATTATCCTCTCAATATGATGGTCGATATTGTGATCAATTTGGAGGTCTATAGAGTGGTGAAGTTATTGAAGTTGCTGCTTCCCACAGAATGAATTGAGAAAAGACTCGAATTTGAAGGTTAACCTCGATAGCTCCATCTTCGTTTCTGTGTAGAACTCGGTAATTATGGTGCATAGTACACTAATTTGTTGAAATCTCTTCATATGCACCCCAGTCGGACCATCGCTATAATCTCATATGTACTTTCTAAATAATTTTCTATCTTATTTGCTCACTAATAGAGTGTTTGGAAGGCTAGTAGAACTACTTTTACTGTAACATTTGAGATCTTTACACTGTAGCAATTTTTTTTTAATTGTTACCGTAATATGTGAGAGCTTTATACTGTTCATAACTGAGTTTTGGTGGGAACCGTGTTGTGGGAACCATTGTCAAACACACAGTAAAATCTTTATTACTTAAATACATCCTATTTGTCATACATATATAATATTTAACCAAGCACATGCTTTGATTGAAATGCTAATTTCAATATATTCTACTTAATTTTCTTTTACTAACTAAACACTTGAGACAATAATAAATTCAAAAAAAAAAAAGAAACTCCTCAAGAAGTTTTGCAGTGACATGTTAAAAATTTTAATAAAGTAAATATATTCATGCGTAGCACCTGCTTCCAATTAATTAAAAGAATTAGGAATTAATATTTTGAAGATCTAGCTATTTTTTGTGTGTCCTTAATTCGAACCATATGCAACAGTAGTGCATGTGACCATAACACTTGGCGTGTACGCAACAGTAGTGCATGTAACCATAACACTTGGTGTCGTTGATATCGTGCTGTCCATGTTCTTGTTGGAATTTTGTTACATTGAAAATATCTATAATCACTGCTCTTCATTTTGATCAAATGGAGTAAACGTTCAACAGTTTAGTTTGTTTAAAGTTTAATTAAAATTATTAAACCATCCAAACTTTTTTTTTTTAGAGAAAAACAATTTAAAATAAATTTAACGGGACAACCTATATTTCAACTTAAACTTTGCTCAATTAAAGTACTCAGTGCTCAAAATTAAAAAGAAAAATCAATTCTCATGACAATTAATCAATCCAATATTATGAAATATAACAATAATATTAACTATGTTTTATTAAAAAAAATATTATTAGCATCTCTGCCTCTTCTACACCATATATATTTTTTAATGTTTGCAAATAAATTTCTTGTCTCCTCATTGGATCTCAACTTCAATGGGGTGAGGCGGCGTTTTAACTTCGATGGCGGAGAAGCTCGGGGTGGGGCAGAGTCCAACAAGCAGCGAATCTTACGCAGGCGGTGGCGCGACGAAGACAAGATAGGCGGACGAAGTTGGGTAGCATTACGACACAAACCTGGCAGGGAGGTTGCGAGCACCGGAGATCTTGAGGGTGGATGCCGCCGAAGATATAGAGTTGGGAGGCGTTGAGCACCGGAGATCCAATGGAGGCATCGTGAGAGATGAAGATCAAGGTGTGGGGCCAAGACAGAGATAGGGTGATGATAGGGTCTAAGATCAGTGTACTCTGACGATGGTAATGCTCCGATTGTGGGAGGTTATCTGATGATAGATTAGAAACAAATCTACTTCCAAATTCGTAACCTCCATATCAACACCAAATCTACTTCCAAAGTAGGGCCCCAATTCACCTATTCTAAAGGGTGTTGATTGATTGGTTTATGACCTTCGCTAATTAAATGAAGCTCCAATATCGCATATAAAGAGAATTGTTTCCGTTTATAGCTAGGCGAGCCATGAACCAGTTTACTAGCCCAAGGGTTAGTAAAGGCTCAAAATCCCTTTACTAATATTAGCAGTAGATTTTATAACGAACGAGAAAAATTAAGGGGTTGGAGCATCTAGCCGGTTGGATGGAAGACACGCCCTATATGTTTCTGTAGATATACTTATATAGAATTTTTTAAACAAATATATAAACCTTCAGAGTGCACCGTAATTTATATAAATTGAAAAAGAAAAATAGCATGACCCAATTACGAAGCCCGAGAAAATACTAGTAAATAGAAAATATACTCTATAAAAATATTTTTTGCTTATCTATGTTTACTGTGAGTAAAAAAATTTTAATGGTAAATTTACCTTATAGTGTTATTTACTATAAATATTTTTAAAACATAATATTTATTTCAAAAAAGTTTCAAAACTTGATATTTACCACATACTCCCCTTACTCATTTACCTTTGCTACCATAAAGCTTACCATGCAGACTTTTTTTATTTGCAATAGAATGTAATACAACAATTTAGTTTGTGCCATGTCAATTTTTCCCGCCTTTTAATAAGTTTAAAAGCTCAACAATCCTAATCCGTAGAATCTAATCTACAAAATCTAATGTTTCCTGATTAGATTAATGGGTCTCATATAACTCCTCAACCTTCCATTGGGCCCATGGACTTTTATGGGTCTTATACTTGTTACT
>CAMOHE010043745.1:43528-62772 GCA_946598075.1 Artocarpus hirsutus | reverse complement strand
GCATGGATAATCATCATAAATAATAGAAAATCATAATGGAACACTTTTTTAATGATTTAAAACAAGTTTTAAACAAGATTTTCTCAAAAATCCAAAAATGGAGAAAATAAAGGAAAAATGAAAAATCTTGATTTCAATCCATTTTTTATGAAATGAAGTTTACATTCTAGCTAATCTAAGTCCATCTAACTTAGATCGAAGCTTTTCTAGACTTAGAAACTCTAAAATTTCAAAATGCAAGAAAATTTGAAAAATTGAAAAAGTTTAGAAATTTTGAAAACTAACCTTAAATCAAAGCTTGAATCGAGTTTGTGGTCGCTCAATCGCGTTCCCGAGCCTTCAATCCACAATCCCGAAACTTGAAATTGGATTTTGTTTTAAGAATTTTAGAGAGAGAATGAGAGAGAGAGAGCAAACCGAGAGTGAGAGACGAGGGAGGTGAGCGAGAGAGAGGAGAGAGAAAAATGAGAGGAAGAGAGAGAGAGGGAAAATAAATAGAGGAAAAAGGAAAAACAGTTGTACAAAACTGTGTACAACAATACACTGTTTTCAAAATCAAATTGCTTTACTGAAAATTAAATTAACAATTAAAAACAATTTAAAATAATTAAAAATCACTAAAAGAGTAAATTAACACAAAGTGTCTTAATTTTCACAAAATAATCAAATTAAGTTCAAAACACTCATCATGGCACACTAATTCACCATTTTACACTCTAATACCATTTAATCAACTTCGGAGTGTTACAAATTTACTTATACCAAAATGAGGCTTCTAATATTGATTTATCCCATTCTTTATTATCTCCTAACAAGTCTAAGGCATACTATGTTGCTTGATTTGTTGGATATATTATATTATCAATAGTTCAAAGCTATTCATAACTTGTTATATCTCTTCGATGATTTAGTTATAATTTTAGATAATATAGCTCTCCAAAACTTGGATGCACATAAAAAATTTGTCCAATGTATGTCCTGTTTGCTTTGGAGTCTAGTTTTTGTATTTGTTGTTCCAAACATATTTAGTAGGAAATTCGATGTAAGTAAGTTCTCTAGCTTTGATATCATATTTGTTAGTTTCTATTCATTCTGTTAAAGTTGTCTTATGAATTCTTGGTTGTTTTATTATATTGGTAATACATCGATCTAAGTGAAACATGTTTTGCATATATGGTAAATGAATTGATAATCATTGGATGGCTGGATTTCTGTGATATATTGGATGTTCATATAATCTCCATATGACTTCATGTGGTGTTATATATCAACAACTGATATAAGTCTTAATTTCTTCCACCTCTTGGTAAATAGTTTGTCCAGATTTTTTGATATATATTATCTTCTACTACTGATCTTATTTTATATGATCCTTTCATTAAATATTTAAATAAATATTTTATGAGCATAGATTGAGAATAAATTTCAATATCGATATGAGCATAGAATTTTAGGCACAGGTCTTCGTTATAGGGAACTACAAATCTGTTATCTAATTTGATACCTTCTTTTTCTATGTAAAAAGATTGTATTTTTGCACTTGTAATTGATAAATCCATTTTCTTCAATAGTTGTTTAATTCCTCAATTGTTTTGGAAATTTTTTTGAGCATTCTGAATTTTTCATACACGGAGCATTTAATCCCACATGGTCCATGCATTATAAATTCAGCTATAACATTATATTCTAATATATTTTTTTCTCAGGATCAGGTATTTATGCAAAAATGATTTATCTATGTCTAATGGTTCACACATTTTTTTGTCAGGGTGTAGCCAAAATAGGAAATGACAAGTAAGCCCCATTTTAAAATTCAACAATTTATAGATCTACAAAATGAAGAAAAAGTTTATCTTAGTTTTATTGAACTATGAAACATAGAATTTTTTTCTCTTATTGATGAAATAAAATAAGGGCTAAAAAAGTAGACTAACCTGCAATAATCATCCCAAATATTTTTTCATTTTTGATAATAGATAAACTATGATCTAATTTTATTTTAAAAGTTCTTGGAATAATATTTGGTCTATTTTCATGTATTTTACCTAGAATTTTAGCCAAAGCTCTAATAATTTCAAACCATTTTGGACTGCATGTGAATGTTATGAGTAAGTCTAGATTTCCATAGTATCTACAAATTGTCATTGCATCGTGACCGTTTTGAATCATATATCTAAGACTTCTTGTGTGGCTAGAAAGAAGAAGAATTCTTTTACCTATTGCTTGTGCATTTGTATTTCCTCTAGTACTAGCATCCTGAATACCTTAGTAAATTTCAGATCTTAAATTTTTTTATTTTTATTTTTTTCTACTGTAATCTAAACAATCTTCTTCTGCAAAGGCATATGCATTTACTACATATTGTTGAAATAGTCTGTCGCCTTTGAAGAGAATATTGCCTTAAATTTCACGCTCTTGAAATTGATAGCAGTAAAATGCTTTCGTGTAAATTCTCTTCCTTGAAGGTCTTTTATTTGAGTCATTTTACGTTAGTTCTTTAACCACCTTCTCCATAAAGAAATAACAGAGGACATTGAAAAGCCATATAACATGGATATAATTTTGTAGTTCTTTGTAAAGTTTCTGTTTTGTCTTGAATTATAATATCTCTTCCTTGTTCAAACCCATCAATACTTCCAACTACTAAGTCAGCAATATCATTCGCAGTATGTAGCTTATATTGACTATTATTTGTATGTCTTTGACCTGTAAGTCTTAGCTTCATTAAAAGAATTTCATCTTGTTGGTATCTGTCTTTTACTATTCAAAAAACTTTGACTAATTTATTGTTCTTATCTAGCATTTATATCAAATATTTGGTGATTAATTTGATTAAACCGTTAGACACATTATCAAAAGAGAATGTTGCCATTTGATTTTTAGTTTCCTTTTCTATATCATATATATAAAGTTGAGCAAATTTTAGAGGATTATTGTTGATTGGTAATAGAGATCTCATGTAATGATATATTTGTCCACTTATTTTAAATATATGACCCATCTGAGTTTTTTTATACTATTTTCTATATTTGCTCCAAATGATGTCAATGCAAACATAAAATTATAAGTTCGATTATTTTTTAAAAAAATGTGTACTTATTGATCCTCCATTATAATCGAGTAAATTACTAAGATAGGAGGAGTTTTTTCAATTAAAAGCAACAATTTTTCTATCTTTACAATAGAGATTAAATTTAGGTGCATTTTTATTTTTAGTTTGTTCATTGAACCAAAATAGAACACCACAATGTTGACAAATGCAATGGTAGTCTCCAATTTCGAGGTACATGTTAAAGACACCCATAGGAAAGTACGAAATGAAATAAATGAAGGTAATGATATTTGTAAATTCAATCTATTCTAAACAAAATAATATAACAATGTGTATACTAAATATAAATTTACAATGATTAAAATAATGCTATAAAATATTGATTAAAATTGTATAAATGGAATAATTGCTCAAAAATAATGCATAATTTAAAGTAATATACAAATTAAAAATAGAAAAAGACATAATGTCTTGCTTGCTTTAGCTGTTTGCTCTTTCACAAATGAACAAATTAGTTAAAAACATTCAATAAGCGCATATGATTATTTGATATAAACTTGATAATAGTAGCACTAATAAAATAAAATAAAATCTTGGGGGCAAAAAAAATTAAAAAGAACATATATAAGATTAATTAAAATTATTATTTGATATCATGGAAAGTAATGATGAGTTTTATAAAGGAAGAAACAAAAAAGATAACAAAAATTATAGTAAAAATAAAAACAGGGAAGGGGAAAAAATTTTGTAAATAGTATTATCCTTACATAAGTAATGTGGCTCAGATGTTAAGTAGTATTAACAATATATGACAAATTTATTTATACATCTAATGAACATCTTATGGCTGCCTAAGAAAATGTTTTTGTGAAACAAAAACATAAATGGCAACGACATAAATGCAAAACATGTTATAAGAAATAGCATTTGTCATTAAAAATTATAAAATATTTATATAGTAGAACGTAAATGACCAGAGTAAAATATTAGTTTGTCCAAATGCTACTAGGTGAATTAAAACAGAAGGCAAACCCAGAAAAAACGACAGAAACAAAATGAATCGAAAAAGATGAGACAGAAAGCAAATTAAGCAGAAGGAGAAATTCGCAGGGGAAAAAGGACAAAAAAGAGAGGGAGAGGCCCATCAGTCATGGGGAAAAATCCTGATAATAAATTGATGAAAAAACAAAATAAAAATTTAATTTGTTAAATAGAAAAAAAAATCAAAGAAAAATCAGATCGAAAAGGAGGAAAAAAGAGGGAAAACCCAACAAAATTAAGAAGAAAAATTAAAAAACCGCATACATGCAAATGTTAAATAGAAAAGATAAAAAGAAATAAAAGAAGAAAAAGGGGAAAAAGCGGAAGAAACCCTACAAAATTAAAGAGAAAAAAAATATAAAACCTGCACACATGCAAATCCACCATCAAAGAGAAGAGCCACAACTAAGCCTTTTCTCTGAAAGAACATGACTTTTTTCTCCATTTTTCTCCCTTTTTCCACCTTTTCTTGCCCGAAGACGAGAGAAAAAGCGTAAGTCGAAGAGAATGAGAAAGAAAAAATCAGCAAAAGAAGACCAAACAAAAGAGAAATCCCTAGAGGCAGAGAAGGAACACGATTTCTGTCCTTTCTTTCCCTTTTTCCCCTTTTCTTTTATGTGCGCAGACGAAATAAGGCGCAAGCCTCAGAGAGAAGGAGAAAGAGACAGTGGCAGAAAGAAGGTTAAACAAAAAAGAGGAATGTAGGGTTTCCTCTCAGTCAACAATCTCCAAAAACCCAAAAGCAAAAACCTATAAACAATAATCTGAGCAAGGGAAAAACTGGCATATCACTAAACAAAACCCCAAATGGCCAAAAACCCATCAAAGCTAATTGACAGTGGAAGCCCACTTAAAAGGCAAAACCGCTAATTCACAGATAAAGGGCGGAGAGGGGAAGACACTGTACAATGTACATTAACTTTTGCCATCCTTTTAGTATATATATAATAATATGTTGGGGTTAAAACAATAGAAACAACGTGGGGGTGGGGAAGGGTGTTGGGCGGGTGCCGGTTGTATACTCGTCTCTGGGCATATATGATAGCTCTAAGCTGTGGTGGAGTTAGGAGGCAGCCCCCATTTATTTTTTGAAAGTTAAAAGTTGACCTTTTAAAACTTTATATAATTATTTTTATTATGACTCTGTAGGGGTTTAATATTTTATATATTCCCTCACCAATTTTTAAAATATCTCTGATATAATGTTATTTTTATATTAAATTTGTCTTATGTTAAGTTTAGTAGCTTTTATATAATCAAAATATAAGGTATAAAAATGAAACAAAAAATGTATGATAAGATATCCTTATTGTTAATTATGTTTTTAAATGGTAGATATGACTAAAATTATATCAAAATAAATAAATAAATATGCAAAACAAATATAATATATATAGTGTGTTTAGGGGCATTATTTCAAACAAATTGTTTAGACTAGCCGGTTAGTGTATGTTAAAGTATCTTTATTGTTATTGTATGTTTCTAAATACTCAGTATGACTAAAATCATATCAAAATAAATAAATAAAGATGTAAAAACAAATATTATATATATAGTATTTTTAGGAGCATTATTTCAAACTACTAGTTTAAACTAACTTGGGTTAAGCAATCATACTTTGTGAGAACTTTATCTTACAGTTTTTTTTATATTGTAGAATATAAGATATTTATACTATAGCAATTATAAATTTTAATTAAAACTAAAAATATCAAACAGTTTATATAAAAATCAAACATTTCATGACAGAGTATAGGCAAAAAAAATTTCATAGCATTAACCTCTCAATATGTATGTAGTAGCTTTTGTGTTGTATTACGCTATGATTTTTATGTCTTATTTAAAAAAAAAAATAGTGCATGCAAGCTCCCTGAAGTGACAAGCTATCTCTGCCACTGCTACGACGTTTCTTGAGAATGGTTAGGAAAAAGGCATTGGCAATACTTGTAATTGATTAATAGTAAAAATCTATTTTTAACACTCTGTTTTTAGCCTGAGACTAATTCAACAAGTGTGCCACGTGGCATTTGTATAGGGTAGGTTATGATTGAGTCTGAATGTTTAGGACAATTTTGGAAGCATATACATAATGTCTAATTTTTCCCTCAAAAAATCAATTTTGTTTGTTTTCCCTTCCTCTTCAATAAAATGTGATAACATTACTCACGTGGTTTGATTCAAATAAGTTAAATGGACAAGGATTCAGTTGTCTTCAGTTTGAATTTAATGAGTGGAGTAATTGACCTAAATTCATATCTTTATAATCCTTCTCATCATTCTTATATAAGATCTAATTTAAAAGTATAAAATTAAAATAGTTTCTTTGATATATTTGTATATCCATTACCATAAATTAAGGTTGATATGTCATTACATATCCTTCAAAGCTATTCATCAACTTGGATGGACCAACAATATTCAATTTATAGATTTATAGTAGGGTTGTATAAAAAAATTGCCTGCACCCATCAGCCAACCAACCCAAAATATACAAATCCATACCATCAACCTACACTCTGGCAGGTTGAAGCCACCCACCAACACACATATGTGGGCGGGTGGCGGTTTTGGTATTTTGACAATGGGTCCAACCTGACTCGCCTGACAATTTCAAGTTAAAAATCCCTAAAAGTAAGCTTTTTATTTTTTTTATAGTAACCCTATAACTAAACTTAATAAAATATATATGTTTCTATACTTGAGTGATTGTTAGAGCTGATAATACAGGTTATGATACGACGATATGACACAAACCTAATACACTTTTTTACAGGTGATGGTCAAAAAAATTAACCACAGATCATTGTAATGTCAACATGAAATTAACCCGTCTAAAAATAGTTCGTGTTCGGGTCAACTTATATGGCACCAAAATGACCTGTCTAATTTGCGATTAATTATTTCAATAATTTTTAAAATATTTTCTTTTGTTATCAAATATACCTACAAAACAAATTCTTAGCTCACTTAGTCTCAAACCAAGCCTCAAACTAAATTGATTTTAACTCTTGAATGGTAAGAAGATGATTTTAGCTTAATCAGTTGAGGCTTTTTATTTTTATTGGACTAGATATTTTGTTAGTGTTGGACTTGTTATTTTGTTAGATGTTTTTAAAAAATTTAGGACTTAATTTTTTGTCGTTATAGTATGAAACTCATTTAATTTTGATAAAATTTGTTTTATGTTTGTTTTTATATTATATTAGTGTAAATTCAAAGGTCAAAAAGGTCGCAAGTTAATACAAGTTACTACGGGTCATTGACAGATTGTTGGTCATTAACGGGTTGTGGGTCAATGGCATTACATAAGTTGCATAAAGGATGAGTTAGTACGGGTTGTGTTCGTGTCAACCCATGTTAGAACAAGTAATGTTAGTATTGTGATTTCTTAACCCATTTGTGTCACTGATCAAGTTGGTATCGAGTTAGTTTATGTAAAAATTGACCATCAATCTGACCCGAACTCAATCCATTGACACGAATTACTACATGCAGAAACAAGTATAAGGAGAAAAAACAGCAAGTGTCTTGCAAAAAGAATTAAATATATTGTCTTAACTTGATAATTTGAGGATGAATTTCTGTGTTACTATTTGATATCCTAGTTATTACGGCAATATTTTACAGCAAGTAGTGATTCATTTTTTTTTTTTTTTAGACAAAAGGAGGATTGGTGGTGTTCTCGTGTCCTTGGTCTAGTGGTAATTATAGGAGGTCCTCTCTTGCGGAAGTCATTGAGGCAACCAATGGGATGACAAAGGACCTTAGCCTGAAGATTTTATCATCTAATATACCATGTGCTTCAAAAGTCGCATTAGAGACATAATATTTACCACCAAATTTTAAGCAGTCTTTTTACTCACGGTAGCACTTGAACCATGACCTAATAAAAGTGAAGTTCTCAAATAGCTCTTCCTTTGCCACCATGCCCCACCACCGATGATGTGATTCAAGTATTGTTGAAGCTACTGCAATATAGTGTTTAAAAAAGATAGCATTACATCATTAAATGACGCAAAACAGGTTTCTTTAGATTGCAGACGTTTTATCTATTTTTTGCTTATTCTGTGAATCCACCATTTTGGCTTATCCTTCATGCCGAGTAACTTAGAGAGTTTGCAGATTTGCATATAATTTATCCTTAAGGTTATTGTAAATATATTTATTGATATGCTTTAGGTGAAAAATGAACAGTTGCAGTCAATCTAAAGCCCCTTCTTCTTTCATCGTTGATGGGCTTTTGAAAAAGAAAATTCATGGGATTGAATATTTTCTATTTTCTATTTTTTTAACAACTGTCATAAATGGAACATGAAACATGATTTTTGTTTTTTTAGCTACATATTTGTATGCAAATATAGAAGAGTCAAACTAGCTTTAGTCACTCTGTCGTTTTGCTACGCGGCAGCTCCTCCTTTTTCCTTCTTCTTCTTATTCTCTTTTTCTCTTTTGCTTTTTCTAATTTAATCCTTCTTTCTTCCTATTTGATTTCCTTCCCAAAACGCCTGTACATTTTTTTGGCAATATGACTGTTTAAAATACTTTTTTTATTCGCTTTACTTTGTGTTAAAATATTTTCTTTTAAACGTGTCTTTAATTTTTTTTCTTCTTTGCTAAAAGCACTTTTGTATTTTTTTAGGCACTTAATTGAAGTGGTTTTTCCCTGTTGCTCCTATTACGTAACTTTTACAAATGTGTTTCATGTAATTCCCATTATACTAAAGTGATCTCTGTGAACCTTTTTTTCTTATTGGTCTATCAAAGTAATTCTTTCTTAAAACACATCTTTTTTTCATTTTTTTTCTCTCAATTTTGTCCTATTAAAATATTTTATGTATCTCTCCCTACTTTTTTTTTTTTTTTGTGAAAGATTCCTTTATAGTTTAATTCTTTTTAGAAGTGCCTCTTTTAAATACTTTTTTGCTATTCCTAATCCAATTAAAATATTTTTTCCCTAAATGTGGCTCTACTTAATTTTTCCTTATTATCTGAAATAATTGATCCTTATAATTCTTTCCTAATTACTTTATCAAATCATTTTTCCTCAAATATCTCTTGTTAAACATTTTTTCCTGAAGTGTCTCTTCTTAAAATTTTCTATGCAATTCTTTCAATTATTATTTTCTCATAATAATCTTTTCTTTAATTTTTTTTTTGTTTTAGAGGTAATTATTCATACATACATCTTATTCAAATATTTTTAACATTTGAAATGACATAAGCAAAAAATGCAAATCAATATTGAAAATTCTGATACACAGATAGAACCTACAAATTTATTCTACATGTGCATAGCATATGGCACTCAACTAGTTAGATGAAAAAAACTACCAAAAGCATTGCCTTTACTTTCATTTTTTTTAAATATTTTTTTTTCCGAATAAAAGACTCAAATATACATTAGGCCATTTGTAGAAGCCTGACCCATCTGACCCATGGAAACCGTTTGCAACCCACAGGTGGTCTGCAGTTTGCATATCCACCAACCCGCGCATGCATTGGGGGGAAGGGAAACCTTGCCCGAAACTGTCAACCCGACCGTGTCTTCACCCTGTCAATTTTACAGTAGGAAGAGATCAATATACATACATATGACACATTAATACTTATCTCCAAAACTATTTAAGGTTAGCTTTTGCACAAATATATTATTCATGTCAAGGTTGGAATCTACCTAATACTTTCTAAGTTGCTAGAAACTCTTTTTGATGTTAAAGATACTTGAAGTTGGTATGTTTAAATAATATTTAAAGGTTAAATTTTATATACTTTATTATATTATTATACCATGCTTGTAACGAGGATGTAAAATGATAGAACAACTATAATCAACATATGATTATAATGATTTCTTATAATACAATGCAATAAAGAGCATATTTGACTAAAATTGTATCATTTATATTATTAGGTTACTTTAAATTAAGCAATATTAACTGAAAAATATAAATAACATTTTTCCAAATATTGAATTAAATAGTAAATATAAATTTATAGTAAATAATTTATTTACTGCCTTATTTACCGTATTGATAATTCTTATTTATATAGTAAATAAATTTAAAGTGGAGATCAAAAAATATTTATACAATGGCTAAGTTATTTATGTCATAAATCTATTGTTTTTTACAAATTTGTTTTAAACCTGCTATTTATGTCATAATATTTCCCTCAATATTCTTATATTAATTGCTTTGAGATTTTTTTAGTGTCAAGAAAATAAATTAATAATTTTTTAGATACTTATTTTTTTGCAAAATATCCATCAACATTTTTCATAAATCAAAAACTCTGTTGATATCTATATTTTCATATTTAATAATCTTTTTTCTTCTAAAATGTTTCAACTCTATTGTTTAATCATAATTTTCATAAATATATTGCTTACATCTTCAATATTAATTAATTTTGAAGCAATAATATTCTTAGTTTTTTATAGCAATTGTATTCTACACTTTAATTTAGGGAACGTATAATCTTAAAGACTCTCTCTTCTAAGATTTTAACACTATGAACGAAAGAATACTAATAACTTATTTTGAAACAAAAAAAAAATGGTTGGAACGTGAATCAACGAAAGAAAAAAAAAAGAAAAGAAAAAAGAAAGAAAAGCATGAGAAGCACCAATAGTTCAGCAAGGACACTGACTTTTTTTTCCTCCAAAAAATTGCAACATGTAATTGGGACTTGGGAACCTCTTCCAAAATAGAAATTATTGGATGATGTTTTAATCAAGCTAAAACGTACATTAAGGATCCAAAAGAACAATTGTAGCAAATATTAGATTTTCTTAATTGGTTAGTAAATTATGTCACATATTTTAAAAATATAAAATAAATTGCAACTTGTTACAAAATTTTGATTTTCAAAGTACAAAAAACTCACAGCCTCTTTAATTTGTAAGTTCGAACTACAAATTGAATTATTTTCTACAGGACTTTCACCTATAAAAATTTAAATTTTTATTTAAACTTTCCGTTTAAATATGAACCAAATGGGCACTTAAAATAGTCCTCATTTTTTACAAACCCTAATTTATCCTTTTTTTTTTTTTTCTACATTCACTCTCCTCTCCTTCCTTCACCTATCTGTCCTCCTATCACACCATCTCTCTCGTCTCTTTCTCTCTCTCTCTCTAATGATTCCATCTGAGTTTAGGTTGACTCTTTGATGTGGCTGCACTTGGACGGCAACAACGATGACTTGGTGTCGACGATCTCCATTGATCTGGAATGGTTTTGAGGATCTCCTTGTCATCCGTTGTCCTCCATTGTCTCGGCCTCACGATCTCCGTTGCGATCATCGTTCACTATCTTAGCATCATAAATTGGAGGTAGATGAAATCGTTGAAGTCGAACGAAGATTGCATAGAGGAAACTCAATCACCAGATCTGGTGTGGGCATTGTCACATTCGGATATTGGGAGGAAGACTCTGATGGCAGATTAGGAGCCCACGCCGAGCAAGCTCAGGGTGTCACTGGTAGCCACGCGGAGATGTTGAAGATCCACGATGGTAGAGGACTCGAGTACTGGCAAAGAGAAAATTTAAATAAAAGGATAAAGAAAAGAATAAAAAGGAATTCTTCAGAGATTTTTTTGTGTGGTTTTTTGTTATTTTTTAGTAGATTTTTTCCTTTTAAAATAATTATGTAGAAAAATATTATATTTTCCAGCCATCGGTGATGTTGTTGGTGCTAATGATGTCCGACGACTTGCGAGATTAATTTTTATATATATGGAAATATTATTTTACCATGTTAATATAATATTTTCTAGACACAGACGACATCGGCTATGCTGGTAATGTCCGGTTACATTACTCATAATTTTGTATTAACACAAAAATAATAAAAATATGGTATTTTTATGTAAAAACAGTTTTTTTTGGCCGTAGGTGGAGTATTTATAAGGAATATAATATTTAAATGTAAGTATAGTATTTTTCAGTCGTCGGCGACATTGTTGGTGTTGATGATGTCCACAACATTGTTAATAAATTTTTGTATTTACGTGAACATATAGTATTCTTTCTTTTTTATCCCTAACATAAAGTAATCTCTTTTAAATACATGATTGTTTAAATATTTTATGAAACATGATCTTTGTTATTATTTAGTTATCTCAATTGCCTTAATAAAATATTCTTTTTCTAAAATACTATGTTAAAACATAATTTTCCTTCTTACACTTAAAAAAAAAAATTGCCTCCACAAAGCAGGACTAAAGATTTACCCATCTTCCATTTTTTTTCCTTTCACCGTTTTTCTTTTCTTTTTCTCTTTTTTTTTTTTTTTTTTGACATTTTGTCTTTTTTCCCCTTTGCGTTCTTATACCTTTTTTTTTTTTACTTCTATTTTGTTTTTATCAATTTTATTTGATTTGTTTTTTAATAGAGCATTTCTTTTTATAAAACATTTTGTTCTGCATTGAAATACACTAACAAAATACGTCTTTCTTCTAATTTATTCCTATAATACAACTCTTTTTTTTTTGTTAAGGCAAAATGTGTTTTTTCTCTTTCGCCCCCTTAAAATAGGTTTTTTCAAATGTGCCATTGTTTATTTTATAATTTTATTTATTTTATAGTTTTTGGCCCACTGCCATGATTTTTTCCTTGAAAATACGTTTTTTTTAAATGTTGTCATTGCTATCGATTGAACTGTTATTTTTTTATAAATATAATCACTCTAATTCATTCACTTTAGCGTAATTTTGAAATGTATTTTTTCCCTTACTTTATTCATGATCATGATAACACAGTTTCTCTTAAATATAATTTTTATTTTATTTTATTTTACTTTTTTAATTCTTATATTTTAAAAGCAATACTCATAAAGATGTTGAGTGTTTGTTGTATACAACTTAGTAAGATCTTTACTATTAAATAATAAATAAGGAAAGATTGAGGGAAATAATACATTTTAAAAACTTTTTGAACTAAATAGCAGGTTTTGAAAATATTTGTAATAAATAATAGATCTACGATTTGAAAAATTTATTTTTGTGTAAATAATTCTAATTTATACCACAAAAATAAGGGGTTAAAAAATTACTTACACCTTCAATTTATTTATTATGTAAATAAGAACTACTTACACTATAAATAAAGGGTTAATAAAAAAATATAAATTTGCTATTGTCTATTAATATTTTTAATGCTTTCTTAATTATTTTTGAAAAAAAAATATTTTTTTAAAAATAGTTTTTGTTTTGGGTCAAAATTGAAAATAAAATCATTTTGAGAAATATTTTCATATTGTTTTTGAAATTGTGTTTGGTTAAATTTTGGGTATTTTTTGTATTATTTTGGATAATATTTTGTGTAAAAGAAGCCACCAAGGACAGCCCCTCACCCCACCCCCAACAGACCTAGCCTTACTGTCGGCAGCCCTCACCCCACCCCCAATGGCCCCTAGCCCTACCCCCTACGAACCAAGCCTATCCTTGATGGCCCCTTGCCCTACTCTTACAGAGATCGACGATCCTTTCGCATCGAAGGCCAGCCCTTATGGAGATCAATGACCCTTTTGTAGATCAATGACCCTCACGTCAATGGCCCTCTTGCGGAGATTGACAGCCTTCTACAATTTAGATTGCGCCTCTATCACTATTCGACAATGGTGGGGGGACTTTGAAGACTAGGTTGTTGAGACAAACTCCAGTATCGAGATAAGATTTTTGGGTCTAGGAAATGAGTGAGATTTTAGATTGAAATTATGACAACAAATTTTTTTGTTTTCATTTTTAGGTTTTTTTTGGGAAGTGTTTTTAGAAATGTTTTTATATTGGGTGAGTTCAACATTTTAACCAAACATGTTTTTAAACCTTTTTTTCTTTTTGTGTTTTTAAAAATGAAAGAAAACCTTTTAGAAACAAAACCAAATAATATTTAGAACCTACACAGAACCAAGAACAAGACGTTGGGGCCCACCTAAGCCAGATCTGACGATCACGCTGCCACCGCGTGCCAATATTTCATGGCATCTCTCAAAATCTCAGCCACCATCCCCCAATTATAAAATCCAATTTACTAGCAAAAAGGAAAAAATTCTTTATTTTCTGAGATAAAAAAATTGGAATTAAATATATGAACATCAATTAATTAATGCCATCGTCTAACGTGGACGTTGGTAGGCCGCTCGCACGTTGACCGAGAAATTCAGCTTAATGAATTAGAACAAAATCCCTGGGCCCCACCACTACACCTACGGCCCTGAAACGACTTTCAAAGTTGAGGCATAATTGAAGAAAGAAAATTTCTTTCTTAAAAAAATTATTTAAACAATTTTAGTAAAAAGAGAAATATTTTAACTATGAATTTAAATTTCAAGAGATTTGAAAACGCTTACGTAAAATGAACAGTAACAGTCAATCCAAACCCCCCTCTTCTTTTATCGTAATAGGCTTTTGAAAAAGAAAATTCATGGGATTGGATATTTCCTATTTTTTATTTTTTATTTTTTAACTACAGTAATTTTTTTTGGATAAAAAGAAGAAGGAATGTCATCATTATAGTGATTTTTTTTTTTTTATATAAACACGTGCAGAAGAGTCGAACCGGCTTTGGTACTCTTTCTTGTTTTGCTACGCGACAGCTCGTCCTCTTTCTTTCTTCCTTTTTTGTTGGATTTTCCTTCTTTTGTTTATTCTCTTTTTTTTTCTTTTGCTTTTTCTAATTTAATCCTTCTTTTTTCCTATTTTATTCTTACCCAAAACGCCTATACATTTTTTTTGGCAATATGACTCTTTAAAATACTTCTTTATTCGCTTTATTTTTATTAAAATATTTTCTTTGTCCTTAATTTGTTCTAGAGGTAATTACTCTTACATACATCTTATTTAAATATTTTGTAACATATGAAATGGTATGAGCAAAACTGCAAATTAATATTTAAAATTTTGATACGCAGATAGAACCTAGAAAATTATTCCCAACTTGCATAGCATATGGCATTTAACCAGTTAGATGAAAAAAGAAACTTCCAAAAGCATTGCCCTTACTTTTATTTTTTAAAAAATATTTTTTTTTTCCGAGCAAAAGACTCAAAAATACATTGGCGGATTGAAGAAGGCTAACCCACCTAATCCGTGGAAACCATTTGAATCCCTTAGGTGGTCCGCAGTTTGCATACTTGCCAACCGCGCATGCATGAGGGACAAAAAAAAAAAAAAATTGCCCAAAACCGCCAGCATGATCGCGTCTTCACCCTTAAATTTTACAATAAGAAGATATCAATAAACATACATATAACACATTAATACTTACTTCCAAAACTATTTAAGGTTAGTTTTTGCACAAATATATTATTCATAACAAGATTGGAATTTACCTAATATTTTTGAACATGCTAAAAACTTCTTTTGGTGTTAAAGACACTTAAAGTTGCTATTTTTTATTACATTTAAAGGTTAAATTTTATGTCTTCTATTTTTTTATTATACCATGTTTGTTACGAGTTTGTAAAATAATAGAACAACTATAATCAACATAGGATTGTAATAATTTTCTATAATACAATGCGATATAGAACGTATTCGACTAAAATTGTATTATTTATGTTATTAGGTTACTTTAAACTAAGTAATATTAGCTAGAAAAATATAGTAAATAATATTTTTCCCAAACATTGAATTAAATATTAGGTTTTGAAAATATTTATAATAAATATAAATTTATGGTAAATAATTTATTTACTCTCTTATTTATTGCATAAATAATTCTTATTTATATAATAAATAGATTTAAAGTAGAGATTAAAAAAATGTTTACATTATAAATAAATTATTTATGTCATAAATCTACTAATTTCTACAATTTTTTTCAAAACTTGCTATTTGCTTGAAAAAGTTTCAAAAATATAATATTTCCTTTCCTTATATTAATTGCTTTAACATTTTTGTAGCGTCAAGAAAATAAATTTTAAAATTTCAAGATTATTTTTTCGTAAAATATCCATCAACATTATTCATAAATCAAAAACTCTATTGATATCTACCTTTTCATATTTAATAATCTTTTTCTTCTTAAATGTTTCAACTCTATTGTTTAATCATAATTTGCATAAATATATTGCCTACATCTTCGATATTAATTAATTTCAAACAATAATATTCTTATTTTTTTTTATAACAATTATACTCTACGCTTTGATTTAAGGAACTTATAATCCTAAAGACTCTCTCTTTTGGGATTTTATCATTGTGAACGAAAGATTACTAATAACTTATTTTGAAAGAAAAAAGTTGGAACGTGAATCAACGAAAGAAAAAAAAAAAGAGAGAAAGAAAGAAAGAAAAGCACGAGTTGCACCAATAGCTGAGCAAGGACACCGTCTTTTTTTTCCTCGAAAAAAATGCAATATGATTTTGGGACTTGGGAACCTTTTTCGAAAAAGAAATTATTGGATGATGTTTTAATCAAGCTAAAACGTACATTAGGGATCCAAAAGAACAATTGTAGCAATTATTAGATTTTCTTGATTGGTTAGTAAATTATGTCATATATTTTGAAAATAGAGAATAAATAGCAACTTGTTAAAATTTTTGATTTTCAAAGTGCAAAAAACACATAACCTGTTTGATTTTTAGGCTCGAACCACAATTTTAATAATGTTTTATAGTATTTTTTATTATAAAAATTTAAATTTCTTTTAAAATTTCTGTTTAAATATGAACTAAATGGGCACTCAAAATACCCCTCATTTTTAAAATACCCCATTTTATCATCTTTTTTCTACGTTCTCTCTCATTTCCTTCCTTCATCTATCTCTCCTCTTATCACATCGTCTCTCCCTCTTTTATTCTTCGATCTGAGTTTAGGTTGACTTTCTGATGCAACCACAATTGGACGGCAACGACAATGACTTGGTGTTGAGGATCCCATTGATCTTCAATGGTTTTAAGGATCTCCATCGCCATCTGTTGTCCTCCATTGTCTCGGCCTCACGATTTCCATCGCGACCATCGTTCACTATCGTAGCATCACAAATTGGAGGTAGATGAAGTCATCGAAGTCGAACAAAGATTGGACGGACGAAGCTCACTCACCAGATCTGGTGTGAGCATTGTCACATTCGGATATCGGGAGGAAGAATCCGATGGTGGATTAGGAGCCCAAGCTGAGCAAGCTTAAGGTGTCATCGATAGCCATGCAGAGGTGTTGGAGATCCATGATCGTGGAGGACTAGAGTATGGACAAAGAGAGAAGTTGAATAAAAGGATAGAGGAAAAAAATAAAAAGAATTTTTTAGAGTTTTTTTTTTTTGTGCGGTTTTTTGTGATTTTTAGTAGTTTTTTTGCCTTTTGAAATGATTTTGTAGAGAAATACTACATTTTCCCATCATCGACGATGTTGCTGGTATTAGTGATGTCCAGCGAATTGTGAGATTAATTTTTGTACACATGAAAATATTGTACTACCATGTTAATATAATATTTTCTAGACGACACTACGTCAGCGATGTCGGTAATGTCCAATGACGTTATTGGTAAATTTTGTATTTACATGAAAATATAGTATTTTTATGTAAATACTATATTTTTGGGCCATAGGTGAAGTCTTTGGTAATTTTTTATATTTACGAAGGAAGATAATATTTATGTATAAATATAGTATTTTTCAGCTGTCGCTGACATCGCCGATGATGATGTCTACAACGTTTTTAATAAATTTTTGTATTTATATAAAAATACAGTATTATTTCTTTTTTTTATCCTAATATAAAATAACATCTTTTAAATACATGATTGTTTAAAATTATGAAACGTGATCTTTGTTATTATTTTAGTTATCCCTATGGCCTTAATAAAATAGTCTTTTTCTAAAATACGTGATGTTAAAACATAATTTTCTTTTTATACTTGAAAAAAAAAAAAAAAAGTTGCCCCCATAAAGCAGGATTAAAGATTTACCCCTCCTCCAATTTTTTCCTTTTACCGTTTTTCTTTTTTCTTTTTCTTTTTTTTGACATTTTGACTTTTTTTTTCCTTTACGTTCTTTTATCTTTTTTTTCCTTCTATTTTGTTTTTACCAATTTCATTTGTTTTGTTTTCAAATAGGGCATTTCTTTTTAGAACACAATTCGTTCTGTTTTAAAATACACTAACAAAAAACTTCTTTTTTTTTTAATTTATTCCAATAATGTAACAAGTGTTTTTTTTTTGTTGAGGCAAAATGTGTTTTTTTTTTCTTTTGCCCCATTAAAATAAGTTTTTTTCAAATGTGTCATTGCTTATTTTAAAATTTTATTTATTATATATTTTTTTGCCCACTATTCCGATTTTTTCACAAAAATATGTATTCTTTTAAAATGTTGTCACGCTATCCATTTGATTATTAATTTTTATAAATAAAATCTCTCTAATTCATTCACTTTAATTTTGAAATGTATTTTTCCCCTTACTTTATCCATGATATCATAGTTTCTCTTAAATATAATTTTGTTTCTATTTTATTTTATTTTTCTAATTCTTAAAATTTTAAAAGCAATACTCATAAAGATGTTGAGTGTTAATTGTGTACAACTTAGTAAGATCTTTACTGTTAAATAATAAATAAGGAAAGATGGAAAGAAATAACATATTTTTAAAACTTTTTAAACTAAATAATAGGTTTTAAATATATTTGTGGTAAATAGCAGATTTATGGTTTGAAAAATTTATTTTTGTGTAAATAATTCTTATCTACCCTACTAAAATGAGTAGGTAACAAACTTATTTACACCTTCAATTTATTTATTATGTAAATAATAACTATTTCACTATAAATAAAGGGGTAATAAAAAATATAAATTTACTATCTTCTATAAATATTTTTAGCACTTCATTTACTACAATGGTTTTTGAAAAAAATATTCGTTTGGTATTTTTTGTATTTTTTTAAAATAGTTTTTGTTTTGGGTCAAGTTGAAAATAAAATCATGTTGATAAATATTTTGTATTTAGCACTTTATTTACTACAATCGTTTTTGAAAAAAATACTCGTTTGGTATTTTTTTGTATTTTTTTCAAAATAGTTTTTGTTTTGGGTCAAGTTGAAAATAAAATCATTTTGATAAATAAAATTATTTTTGTGTAAATAATTCTTATCTACCCTACTAAAACGAGTAGGTAACAAACTTATTTACACCTTCAATTTATTTATTATGTAAA
>CAMOHE010043745.1:0-43508 GCA_946598075.1 Artocarpus hirsutus | reverse complement strand
TTTTTGTATTTTTTTCAAAATAGTTTTTGTTTTGGGTCAAGTTGAAAATAAAATCATTTTGATAAATAAAATTATTTTTGTGTAAATAATTCTTATCTACCCTACTAAAACGAGTAGGTAACAAACTTATTTACACCTTCAATTTATTTATTATGTAAATAATAACTATTTACACTATAAATAAAGGGGTAATAAAAAATATAAATTTACTAGGGTAATAAAAAATATAAATTTACTATTTTCTATAAATATTTTTAGCACTTCATTTACTACAATGGTTTTTGAAAAAAATATTCGTTTGGTATTTTTTGTATTTTTTTCAAAATAGTTTTTGTTTTGGGTCAAGTTGAAAATAAAATCATTTTGATAAATAAAATTATTTTTGTGTAAATAATTCTTATCTACCCTACTAAAACGAGTAGGTAACAAACTTATTTACACCTTCAATTTATTTATTATGTAAATAATAACTATTTACACTATAAATAAAGGGGTAATAAAAAATATAAATTTACTATCTTTTTATTTACTACAATGGTTTTTGAAAAAAATACTTGTTTGGTATTTTTTTGTATTTTTTTTGAAATAGTTTTTGTTTTGGGCTAAGTTGAAAATAAAATCATTTTGATAAATATTTTGGGATTGTTTTTGAAATTATGTTTGGATTAAGTTTGGGTATTTTTTTGAAATTATTTTGGGTAATATTTTGTGTAAAGAAGCTGCCAAGGACAACCCCTCGTCGCTCCCTCAATGGACGCAACCTCGTCGTCGACTGCCCTCACCCCACCCCCCATGGCCCCTCGCCTAACCCCCTACGAATCTAGGCCCACCCTCAACATCCCCTCGCCCACCCTTGCAGAGATCGATGATCCTCTTGCGTTGAAGGCCCACCTTTACGAAGATCGATGACCTTTTCGTAGATTAATGACCTTCACGTCGAGGACCCTCTTCTGGAGATCAATAGCCTTCTACAATTTAGATCATGCCTCCATTTTGACCATTGTGAGGGACTTTGACGGCAGGATCGTTGGGACAAACTCTAACATGGGAGATGATATTTTTTGGTTAAGGGAATGAGAGTGATTTGAGATTGAAATTATGATAACAATTTTCTTTTTGTTTTCATTTTTGGGTTTTTTAAGAGAGTGTTTTTAGAAATGTTTTTATTTTGGGTAGGTTCAAAATTTTAACCAAACATCTTTTTAAACCTATTTTTATTTTTTGTGTTTTTGAAAATGAAAGAAAACTTTTCAAAAATAAAAACCAAATATTTGGTGAAAATTGGTGAAAATTGTTGTTTTGAAAATTGTAAATTTTTAAAGAATTGTACTGAAGTGTTTTAAGAATTTTTGCCTTAAAAATGTACAAAAACATCTCCAAAACTCCAAAAACAATATGAAACAAGTCAATTTACTAACAATTTTTAGAAAAGGAGGGGAGTATTGAATAAAACATATCAACACAGTACAAGTAAAACTAAGTCGCACATAGAACCTTTCTTAAGCATATAAAAAATAAAAAATAGAAAATAAAAAATAAAAAATAAAAAATAAAAAACCCGTGGTACCTACAAAATTTCAGGTGAATTCAACCTCTAATAAATTACCTGTAGCTTAGCAATAATAACATGTAAGATTAGGCAGTAAAAAATTCATTTTCCCTTAAATAAAGTTTCAAATTTGAGCTTAATTTATAGAGAATTATTTATTGAAAGAGCCTCCTCTAATTAAACTGTCTGATCCAGCTTGAATTTGAATTAATCAAGTATATTCTTGTTAGAGCTGAGTTATCCTTACTGTAAGTTAATGTCTTTTTACATGATTAAAAAAAAAAAAATCCCCGCGGCCGACATGATCAAGAACTAAGACCAAGATGTTGGGGCCCACCTGAACCAGATCTGCTGCCACCGCGTGTCAATGTTTGATGGCATCTGTCGAAATCTCAACGACCGCCCCCAGTTATAAAATCCAATTTACAAGCAAAAAGGAAAAAATTCATTATTTTATGAGATAAAATTGGAATTAAAGATATGAACATCAATAAATTAATGCCATCGTCTAACGTGGACGTTGGTAGGCCGCTCGCACGTTGACCGAGAAATTCAGCTTAATGAATTAGAACAAAATCCCTGGGCCCCACCGCTACACTTGCGGCCCTGATACGATTTTAAAACTGGAGGAATAATTGAAAGAAAATTTTTCTTTAAAGAAAAATTCTTTAAAAAGACAATTTTACTTTAGTCATGGAAACAAAAATATTTTATCAAATTTAAATTTCAAGAGATTTGAAAATGCTTACGTAAAAAATTTACTTAAATACAATTTTTTTCAATGGTATATCAGACAAGTAAAAAGTTAATAGCAATGCCTACATTCTCCGTTGAAAAAAAATTGCCAAAAAAAAAAAAAAAAAGGAAAACAAAAGAACAGCTAGGAAGAACCTTAACAGTGCGGTATTGTCCGTGTCCCCCCCTTCAACGCCCACCTGTTTCTCTCTCTACGCCTCTCTCTCTCTCTCTCTCTCTCTCTCTCTCTCTCTCTCTTCACCATTGTTTGTTACAAATATCGAACTCCAGCTTCTCCGTTACAGATAGACGGAGAGAGAGGGGGAATTCGGTGGTGCATAGCTCGACGGAAAAAGATCGCCGATGGAGGCGGCGAGCGTGGGATCGGAGAAGGAGAGCGGATCGGAGCATAGCGGCGGCGTGGTGGGGGTGTTCGAGTATTTCGGTTGGGTTTATCATTTGGGCGTGAATTCGATCGGACACGAGTATTGCCATCTCCGATTCCTCTTCATCCGGGGCCAGTACGTCCTGATGTACAAGCGGGACCCCCATGAAAATCCTGGCATTGTGAGCTTAACTCTTCTCTTCTGTATTCCCAATTTCACTGCTCTCTTTTGTTGTTTTGTCCTTTGTGACGCAATTTTTTTCTCCTTTTTCTGTTCTCTAAAGCACTTTTTTTGGCTTTTTGTTACTGTTTAATATGTAGGAACAGAGGATGGTTTTTGTTCGATTTTGATGAAAATTGACTTCTTGATGATGTGAAGTGTATTTTGGATTCTGAGATATGAAATGGGAGAAGAACACCTGTAATTTCTATGTAATAGTAAAAACCAGAAGACGCAAAAGAGATGTAATTAGATTAACTGTTTTCTAAGGGGACTTTTTTAAATTTTTTTTTTTTTTTGTAGTCAATGTGTTTGGTCAGTGTTCTTTTGTTTTCGTTATGAACATGTTTGTTTGTGATTACTTAGTTGAAGGTGTTTTTGATTACTTTAGACACTGCCAGACACTGATGAACATGTTATGGATTTAACATAAATATGAACATCCAGTTTGAGCTTATTTTCTTTGTTTTCTACCCAACAAAACGTGCTGTTTGATGTTCCAGCGCTTCTAGCTCCCTGTCTCTGAATACATGAAGTAAAAGTTATTCACACTTTGAAAGTTAGCTTTAGCTAATGATTGTTTGATTGTCTAATGTTAATGTCTAGTAATTCATGTTTGATAATTCGTTTATTTTTGTCTAGAAACCTATCAGAAAGGGTGTTGTTGGGCCCACGCTTATGGTGGAGGAGCTGGGCCGTCGAAGGGTCAACCATGGGGTAAGGTGCTTTATCTGTGTGAATTTGTAAACCATTTCTACTTTGATTAGTGTATAAGATTTTTATTGTTCTTTTTAAGTTCTTTAGAATATTGCATGATACAAATTTTACTGTTAATTCCCATTGAAATAAATTTTTCGTTGTTTAGGAGATAATTAAGATGTTAATTTATTTTTACCTTCTTTTGTAGGATGTGTATGTGCTACGTTTTTACAATCGCTTGGATGAGTCAAAAAAGGGCGAGGTATGTTGTAGTTCTTGCTCTCCGGTTTTATAAAGTTGGCAGAATGTCAATGTTAAATTGTGTTATTTATGGCAGTTTTGTTCTTAATGGGTTTATGACTACTCTTCAAAAGTACAAAAGAAAATAGTCATCGACTTTGTATGTACGATTGTGTGCGTGCTTTAAATGCTCAAGTGATTGAAATGGGTGGTCCCTTGACATGCTGTCAAGGCCTAAAACGATTGAAATAGGTGGCCTTGAATGGTATGCAACTGATGTGAGAAGGTACGTAAAGGGGGGAAAAAGAAGAAAAAAAACGCTGTAGAATGGACCAAAAGGCAATGAACTTATTAATCAATTAGAACATCTTTGGAGATCAACTTGTACTGTAGAGAAGGATACATCAAATCATCAAAAACTGCACTCTTGAACAAATAAGTTTTGAGGAGTGACAACGGACAAAAATGTTGAAAATTGGGTTTCTATGAACAAGTAATTATATTATTTCTTTGAATTTTGAGTTTCTCAGGAAAAGGCATGCGGAAACATGTGCGTTCTCTGTGACATGTGCACATATTCATGTAGATGCATGTAATTCCTTTAGATGATCCTAAACATCCATAAGTGAAGTTTTATGTTTTCCTTTGTACTTTATTGAATTCGCATGCTGCATCAGTGGGTAGTGTGAATAAGCTTTTGCATCTGTTATGCCCTTTTTATTGTTTGGGCATATTGTTTAATTGTGAAGTTTGGATGTGTTTCACATTTGATTGCTTTTGTAAAGATTGCTTGTGCTACGGCTGGGGAAGCTCGAAAATGGATGGAAGCATTTGATCATGCCAAGCAACAGGTACAAATAAAACCCTTTAGGAAGAAATCGATAAGATACTTAAATTAATATGTTCAGAACCTTTTAAGCAGTTTATTTGTTTCACAAATTTGCTATAGGAAGAAATTGTCGTCTGATACTTAATTGATATGAATTCAGACCCTTTTGAACAGTTTATTATTTTGCAAATTTGCTTTGTCGATTAAATTACTATTGAAGTATTCTCTGTTTTGTTTTTTATTGTGTTTAATGTACCTAGACTCTGGTTTTGACAGGCCGAGTATGAGCTGTCTAGGGAAGGGAGTTCCAGGAACAAACTTAACGTGGACGACGAGTATGCTTATCATTCTCTTTGAACGATACACTTGCTTTAGTACTTCTCATAAGTTGAACTTGTTTAAATATTTAAACTTCGTTGTTAGTTTAGTGGAAAATCCCTGAATTATGTATGTTAGGATATAGGGGGAAATGCAATAAAACTATTTGGTGGTGCTACTTTTAAAAAACCTTTCTTATGCCAGAGAAATTGCTGAATTTTATTTGGATAGATGGGTGGCAGATGACAGAGTCTGTTGATTCGATCTTTATAGGAATATATTGCAATATTCTTGTTGAGGGATTATAATTTCTAGCTAATTTATTGTTGTTATTATTGTTACTATTACTATTACTATTATGATAAATATTAATTACAAGGAAGGGGACCAAAGGTTTTATTAATAAAACAATCAAATGCAGAATGGCAATAAGGTTTTATAATTGATGCTGGATTAAATTATGTTTATCCATTTTTTTTCTTTTCTGTAATTTTATGAGGATACCTTGTCCTCTGTTTGATGTACTTTCTAATAAAGTTTTTGTTTCTTATAAACAAATCTGTATAATTTTGATAATGACAATATTTATAAAAAGTTAATGCCATAACATGTGTAAACCTTTTATTCTATGAAAGGATCAATCTGGATGGACATCGACCTAGAGTTAGAAGGTATGCACATGAATTGAGAAAGCTTATAAGAATTGGGCAAGGTCCAGAGACGCTTTTGCGACAATCCTCAAGATTAGCTGCTGGTGTTAGGCCAGATGGATACTTTGAAAGGGATGGCGGTGACGTGATTGAAGCGCAAAAGTGGAAATGTGTTCGAACAATTAATGGTATTTTTGCTCTATGCTTATAAATGTACTTGATAGATTAGGCCTCGACAAAGGTTTATGGTCTCTCTCTTGATCAGTGCTTGAGTGTTTTGGTTGTTTTTGAACTACCCTGCAATTTGTTGCTGAGCATAGTGCTGCTTGTTAAAATTTGAGAGCTTCCAAAGGTGTTGTAGAAAAGGTTGTCTTGTGACCTTAACTTATGGCTGACATTCCTTTGTAGAATTGTCATGATAGTGCAGGAGGGGGTGTGTGCTAGGAGAAATGTCTATCGAGTCTTAGCTTGTAATGTCTTGAATTTTATTGAAAGCTTTGATCACTCTATTTTTTCTCTCGATAGGGGTGGTCGAAAGTAGCAAAAGCATCTTTAAAACGGTTCCAATTTGATGCTTTCTGTTATTTTTATTGTTATTTTTCTTTTTTATTTTTAAGTGCCCTTCTAGATTGTGATAGGGACCAACTATTTCCTCGATGTAAACACAAGAAAACAAGCAAAATACCACACAAGCTTGAACCAAACTGATATAATTCGCTTTATTTATTAACAAGCTCTAGCTTCTATGGAGGAAGATGAGTTGTCACCATTACAACTCTCACTGGTGGGATGGGAAAAGAAAACAAGAAATAAACAACAAAAATGAAAGATATGAGGCTTTTAAGGACCCTCTGCCTCCACTTGATCGTCACACCAAAATTATGCACACCTCCTCCCTTCACACAATCTAGCTTATATTCTTTGATGCTAACAAACTCTCCTCTAATTGTCTCCCATCCTTCACAATACCAGAATTGCCCTCTCTTGTCACGACTTCAACTCGAATTCCTCTTTTGCCCCTTCGAGAACAAACAAATTTAAATGGAACCATGGCTGAGGTCCTATCATTACCCCCCCACCCCTTTCAAGTTCAACCTTGTCCCTAAGGTTGAAATCAGAGAATTGCTCTTGCAGCATGTCCACAGGCTTCTATGTGGCCTCCCAATCTTGCAACCTAGTCCAAGACACCAAGACCTCGACTCGTTGCCTTCCCCCATGATCTACCAATTGAGTTGGCTCAGCCAATTCTAGATTCGCCTTGAGCTAGGGAGGCAGGGACTGGGCTTTGTACTCCTGACCATGAAAAGCCTTCAATGGGATACATGAGACATGGTATCGATACGTGCCGAATCAGGAAGCTGCAAGTGACAAGCAACCAGGCCAATGTGCTCCAACACTGAAAATGGTCCATAAAACCGAGGAGCAAGTTTCTCATTTACTCGCCTAGCAAGGGACTTCAACCGATATGGACAAAGCTTCAGAAGAACTAACTCCCCCGGTGCAAAGCTTTCTTCTCGATGAGGAGCATCCGCAAAGTGTTTCATGCGTTGTTGAGCCTGCTGCCAAATGCTCCTTAAGGGAACCCAACGTCTGATTCCGGAGGCGAAGTTGAACATTGACTTCTTCCATAGGCGAGGGATCATCATGGTGGTGGTAAATAGTAGGGGGCTCATGACCATAAACATTTTGAAGGGTGTCATCTTGTTGGAAGCATTGTAGGTGAAATTGAACCAGAACTCAGCGTTAAGGAAGGAACTTGACCCACAAGGAGGGCTTGTCGTTGGCGAAACAACGCAAATAGGTCTTCAAGCAACGGTTAACAACTTCCGTTTGGCCCTCCATCTCGAGGTGGTATGCCGAACTGTGGTGCAATTTCGTGCCCTAATGTTTGAAAATTTTCCTCCAACAAATGCTCATAAACACCTGATCGCGATCATTGATGATAGAACTCGGGACTCCATGAAGGCGCACAATTTCTTTTGTAAACAATTCAGCAACTTGCTTAGCAATGTAAGGGTGCGACAAAGGGCAGAAATGAGCACACTTTGATAGGCGATCAACCATAACCATAACGGTGTTGCTCCCTTAAACACATGGTAGCCCACTTACAAAGTCCATAGAGATGTCTTCCTATATTCTATTTGGAATGGGCAAAGGCTGCAACAATCCTACCGGTGAGCGGGCCTCATATTTAGAGCGTTGGCAGACTTGACATCTCATGACATAATCTCGTATCTCTTTCATTCCTAGCCAAAATAAGGTGTGTGCGATCCGCTTATAAGTGCGGAAAAATCTAGAATGTCCCCCTAAGGCGGAGTCATGAAACTCATGTAACAATTGAGCCTTCCAAGGAGAATATCGGGAAAAGACTAAACGTACGTGGAAAAACGTGTTGTCTCGTAGACTATAACCAGAGTTCCCTTCCGAATTGGATGCCAATGTGGCCTGCAAGGCTGGCATTCCTCTTTCGATTGCTGTTCTTTTAGGAGGGCTTAAGTCAAGCCAATCAGACACCGAAAAGGCAGCAATCTCGGTTTCCGTAGCATCGCCCCTTCTTGATAGAGCATTAGCCACATGTTTGGCAGGACCGGGCTTGTACTGCACTTCAAAATTGTACCTCATCAACTTAGAAACCTAACGCAGGTGCTCCGGAGCAACAAATGCTGATCCATCAATAAACGTAAACTTTGCTGATCCGTTTTGACCACAAAATGACATCCAAGCAAGTAATGCCTCCATTTCAAAACTGCTAAGACCACAACCATAAGTTCCCTTTCATAAATAGACTTCATACGGCAAGAGGGGCTCAAGATTTTGCTAAAGAAGGCTAGCGGCCTCCCTTCTTGCATCAAGACTGCCCCTAAACCAACACCTGAGGCATTTGTTTCAACCACAAAAGCCTTTGAGAAGTCCGGCATAGCAAGCACGAGTAGAGAAATCATGGCGGACTTGAGAGCTTCAAAGGCTCACGTCTCTGTCTTGCCCCATTGAAATCCATTGCGTCGGAGAAGGTCGGTAAGTGGGCGAGCAAGGCTGTCGTAGCCATGCACAAAGCAGTGATAGTACCCCATAAGGCCGAGGAAGTTGTGCACGTCTTGAACACTAGCTAGTGTAGGCCATTGTGTAGCAGCTTGGAGGTTGGAGGGATCGGCAGCCATCCCTTGTGCCGAAATTACATGTCCTAAGTACTCGATAATTTGTTGCCCCAAAACACTTTTTTGGTTGGCGAATAGCCGCTTATTCCGCAAAACCTCCAAAACCTTTTTGAGATGCTCACAATTTTCTTCCCATGACCGGTTGTAGACTAGCATATTGTCAAAGAAAACCAAGACGAACTTGGGCAAATAAAGTCGGAAGATTGAATTCATTAGAGATTGGACGATAGCTGGTGCATTAGTGAGGCTGAAAGGCATTACAAGGAAGTCATGATGCCCCTCATGAGTCCGAAAAGCAGTCTTCTCAACATTAGCTTCATGGACGCGAATTTGATGGTATACCACCTTCAAATCCAACTTCGAAAACACCGTAAGTAGCTCATCTAGTAACTCATCAATCATTGGAATGGGAAACTTATCCGGAACCGTTAGCTGGTCAAGGGCTCTATAATCTACACATAACCACCAACTTCCATCACGTGTCTTCACCAAGAGTATTGAACTTGAGAAGGGGCTATTGCTAGGACAAATGATCCCTACTCCAAGCATCTCATGAACCAACCTGTCAATCTCTCCTTTTTGTATATGCGGATAGCGGTAAGGTCAAATATTGGGAGGCATCAACACTTCTCGGAGAATGATCCAGTGATCACAAAACCATTGCGGTGGTAACTCTTCCAGTGATTCAAATACCCCTGCATTTTTGGCCAATACCTAAGCCAATCTTGGTTTTACCGCTCCTTCCACTTGACCCTTGTCCACGCTAACTGCCCAACACTCCAATAAGAATCCCAAAGACGAGGAATCAGCCCCCTTAGTCAAGGTCTTGAAACTCACTAGGGAACAGCAAAGGGTTGGATCCCCCTCTGTTGCGTGGCTGAAAAGGTGCAAGACCGCCGCCCGGAGGTCACGCCACCCAATAAATGGTGCTTGAGCTTCCGCCCATTAAAACCATCCTAGAGCTCTGCCCGCTATACACAGAAGCCACGAGAACCTTTTCCTTATCTTCGACATCATTAATGGTGAAGTATCTTGCCATGCGGAAGAGCCACCCATAGGGGTCATCCCATGGAAGAGAGGCAATTCCAAATTCTTCCCACGATGATCATTCCGCCCTCGCCCTTGCACTGGAAAAATGGGTCAGGGTTCTTGCTCTCGTTTCGATGGTGGCTCACGAGCACCCCTTCTCCTACCCAACAAGTCCTCCAAGTGCTGAGCCTCTCTTAAATCTGCCCTACCTGACCTCCAAGCACTTTTACATCTTCTTGTAATCTCGGAACTGGATCCACCATTTGCCCATGGAGTTGCATCCTGTCCTGGGACGTCTCCATTTGCCGCTCCATGTTCAAGACCCAATCGACTGCCTGCTGCTCTATGGAAGGGTTGGCCATAGGATTGACCGGCGTTCTGATACCAAAATAATAGGTACTGACTATTTCCTCAACGTAAACACAAGAAAACAAGCAAAATACGACAAACTTTAACCAGAACAATATAATTCACGTTATTTATTAACAAATTCTAGCTTCTATGGAGGAAGTTAAGTCTTCACCATTACAACTCTAACTGGTTGGAAAGGAAAAAAAACAGAAAATAGCAATGGAAATGAAAGATAGGAGGGTTTTGGGGACCCTTTGCCTGCACTAGATCGTCACACCAAAATCATGCACACCTCCTCCCTTCACACAATCTAGCTTATATTCTCTGATGCTAACAAACTCTCTTCTAACCATTTCCCATCCTTCATGATACCAGCATTGCCCTTGCTTGTTATGACTTCAGCTCGAATTCCTCTTTTGCCCCTCCGAAAATAATCAAATTTAAATGGAACCACATTTGAGGTCCTATCAGATTGAAGCTTGGCTAAAACATATATTCTCTTAGTGTTACCTTCCTAAGCTTATATCAATATCTATTGAATCAATTTTATTCCTCAGGGATGAATTTTTGGGATATTTGTTTCTTTAGAACTGTAGAATTCCTCCAAAGCTCTTAACCAGAGGAAGAGGTAAACGTGAGCGTAACAACAGTATATGGCAGTGTTCGGCAAAAAAAAAAAAAGGGTATAGGCTAGTGGTCTATTTAAAAAGATTGGTTAGTCACATATTTGCAGATTGCTTATATGTTCTTGTACCACGCCAGGGGAAGAAAGACCATTAATTTAAATTTCTTGCCCTTTTTGTCTTTCTGGTTTCAGGTGTTAGAATCTTTGAAGATGTTTCCGGCTCCCAGGTAACCTCCTGTCTTAGCTTGTTTTGATGTATTATCTTAACAGAAAATTTTCACTTACCATTTAGAATATATAATGACTATTTCATGAAATTTTAAATTCAAGATCCTTCGGCAATGACATCTCACTTTTTGTAGAGTGGTAAAAGTGTTCTCGTGAAGGCTGCTGCTGTTGTTGATGCAAGTGCCGACACTGCTTTTGAAGTGGTTTTAAACATTGAGCGCCAACAAAGATATGAGTAAGTCAACCTCGTTTACAGTTTACATGGTCAGACAACTTTTATCTAATAATTTCCTCTTTACAGATGGGATATGCTGACTGGTGACTTGGAGCTGGTAGATTCTTATGATGGGCACTATGATGTTGTCTATGGAACATATGATCCAAAATATCTTACTCGGTAATGTTAATCTGTTACTTACTGACAGTCGATACACATTCCGATAGATGGTTGACAAATTAATTTTGCACTATGCCACTATTATTGCTATTCAAATACTTTTCTGTGTACTTGCTTATTTCTTTTTTCTGCATGAATTAATATAGCATGAAAAGAAGGTGCGATACTTGCAGGTCATAACAATTATAAGCTCCAATTTTGTGATTGAATAATGTTACAGATTTTTTTCCCCTCTTTTTTCAAGAAATAGTTTTCCCTGCGAGCTGAGAAGTTTGCATTAGCTAAAATAAAAAAGAAAAAGAAAGCATGAGCTAATGGAAATTGCTCTCAGCAATATTTTTTGGCCTTTGTTCCCCTTTTTTGTTATCAGAACATGAAGTTGATTTGTATCCTGATGTGATATGCAGGTGGCATTCGAAAAGAGATTTTGTTTTCTCTAGGCAATGGTTTCGTGGGCAGGATGGAACATATAGTAAGAGAATATATCTAATAATTAGTTCTCTTGAATGTCTTTTTGGTTATCAAACTGGGCATTTAATTTTGCTACTTAATTGATGCCAACTGAGCCACCTCTAAGCGTTTAATGGAGAAGTTTCTAAATGGGAGTATTATATTCACTTTTAAAAGTATCTAATGGAGATATTGATACGGGGAAGGGTGAGAGAGGAACATAACACAAGGGGGACGATAAAACTCTAGAATGGCTCGATTACTTGTGGATTTTCACAGTTTCCTCTTAACCATTCTGTAAATGCAATCTGGCCCTTTTTCTAGATTATAGCGAAAGTGAAGGATTGCATATCATGTATAGATATATATTTTCTATAATCTTGATAAAGAGCATGAAATGTGAAGGGTATGAAGAAGAGGCATCAGCTTATTTGAGCAATATAGTAACAGAAGCCTTTAATTCATTTTGAAATCCTAGGCTTAATATGACAGACACCTTTTAAACTTTCCTTACTAAGATATGGCATTATATTGAGATCTTACGCACAAAAAAAATGATATTAATTGTAATTAGCAGTTGTTTTCTTATAGATTTATTAAAAATTATTTAATTTTGGCCTTTAAATTAAAAACAAGTTTGAAACTTAATAACCTCAATTCAGATGATAGCTAGAAGTAGTCAAGTGTGTTTTCTTCTTGGTTTTAGTTCAGTAACACATGTAACTACGTAGGTTACACTTCATGTTAAGTGTCAGTGGAAGACAAAATCATATCACTCACACAATGCATAAACATCTGGTACTTCCCGACTTTAGTTTGCCCCGGTGGAACCATCTCTTCTCTGTGTCCTCGGAAGAAAGCAAGCTGCCTTTGGATTTGTCTAATATCTGCTACCGTACTTTTCGTGCAGCAATCTTGCAAGTTCCAGTTGTACATAAGAAGAAGCCTCCAAGATCTGGGTATCATCGTACAAAAATCAATCGTAAGATCCTCACTTGATCGGAAAAAGTTCTCATTGCATGATTTCCTGAAACAAAATAATTGATGCAATATTGTTTTCCAATTGGCATGATAAATTCCTGCCTTTGTTATTAATATCGTTGTTTTGATTCGGTTATAGCATCAACTTGGGAGATTAGAGACTTGAATACGTCAATGGGTTCAAATATGCCTAAATGTCTTGTGACACAAATGTTGGAGATACATTCATCAGGCTGGTGTAGATGGAAGAAAAATCACACTTCAAAGTTCGAAAAGAGTGTACCTTATGCATTATTGTGCCAAGTTTCAGGTTGGAAAATAGTTCTTTCTTTCAACTGACCTTTTTTTTAACTTAGATTAATTAGGAAATCTGACAGAAGGCTGTAAAGAATATCCTTCAAATTTCTAACCTAGATTATTTATGAGGAAAGTAAAATCTCTAAAATCCTTATAAGTAGGAAGTCCCAAAAGAAGCTGTGTGTTTGACTTTATCCCATGAAGCACAATTATCCAGAGAGGTATGATCCAATAACAGCAGAACTCTGCAACACCATGATAATCATTAACCTGCTATGTAAACCATTTTCTTGGGTGTACAATACAAGGCTTGGTTTGTTTATGTAAACCTTAAAGTTGGAATTAAAGTTTGCTCGTTGAGGTTTCTGTAAGATTTACAGAAGAAGCATTTTATATTTTCTTCACTTAAAAATTTCAGGTCTTAAGGAATATATTAGCACAAATCCTGCGCTCAAATTTGAATCAGCTACTACAGTATTCAAGTCAAAAATTGCTCATGTGTCCATTCCACATGGAGAAAATGAGGAAGAAGCGCAAGATGAGTTTTATGATGCAGTTGGAGGAGAGACTTCATCATCAGATGAAGAAAGTGATGACGACGACGAAGTTGACCAGAAGGTTTCCCTTCTTTTGTTTCTTTGAGTCACAATAAGTTTCTTTAATATGCAATTTAATGTAGCTCTCTTGATCGGCATTATCATGCTGAAAGGTTTCTGAATTTAGTTCCTGACCCAAAAATTTATCAGGAAGCAAGGGTGAAGCTCAGGAATGTTTCATGGGCTATAACGGGCTTAGCTTTGAGGCAAACTTCAGGTCTGTCGTTGCTTTGTTTCAGAATTTTAATGATTTGCAGTTCATTTTTTTTTTTTTTTTTTGCATTAGTATTTTTATTTGGGAAAGTTACATCCCATACCTCGTATTTTGTTGGATTAGTGTATTGGTACTTCAATATTTAGATAATACAGAATAGGCGCTTCATACTTTAAAAAAATAGTGCCCCTGGCCCTGGGTATTTTGAGGCGGTTTTTGTGGTAAGAAATGTCCTTTCTGCTCTTCCAGTCTAAAACATGTTAAAGAAGAGAACAGCAATAATTAGTTTTTTTCTTTTATTATTATTAAAAGAAACCCTCATCATTCCAAAAGAAAAGGGGCATACAGGTCTTTTTAATTTTTGTTATTCCTAGAATTCTATGTATTAAAGAAATAAAATTAACATTTTTATTTGAAAGGGCATAAGGGACATTTTGAAGTCCAAAAAAAGGGGCTTTGGGGTACTCAAAGGGCTTGTCAATGTGGTATTATCTAAATAAGGAAATGCAAGTCCACAAGTTTGATGAAACACAATTTGCCAAGGTGTAATTTTCCCTTTTGTGGCTTTTGACATGCACAAAAGTCTATTGGGTGTTTCCTTTTAAAAAAAAAAAAAGTCAATTGGGTGTGATCATGCCCTTTAGAACTCTGCAGTTAAGTGTGCATGGGCCAAAAAATTAATACTAGGATGAGTGGTCTCTTGGGAGGCCGTTATATTGCACCTCACCTTTTTGTTGTTCAGCAAAAAAATAGGAGTACTGCTTAATAAAATATAAAAGTCAATTGCTCTATAGGTTATTTTGTAGAAAGCTTGTTGTCAAGATTGGGATTCTTCATCATTTGATTGTGAAATTGCTAGATTTGAGAGTTAAAGTATAACCAGTATCTTTATATGTTATAAAAACTAGCGTATGTCATATATCGGTCTTTCAACTCTGTTACACAATGGTCAAAAGTAAATAGAAATAAAATTGAATCAGCAAAGCAAGTTCTATAGTTGACTGACCTTACTTTTCCTTCTCTGTTTTTCAGCTCCAGATGTAAATAAGGAATTAGATCCAAATGCAGTACCTACCACAATTGATCCAAGCCAGTTTAATGGTTCTTTGCACAAAGGAAAGGATGACACTGACACAAACTGTTGGACTTCTCCAAGTGGAATGGGATTTATGATCAGAGGAAAGAATTACCTAAAAGACAACTCCAAGGTGGATACGATCACCTTAATAGCATTTATTGCTTGTTAGATTAATTTGCCTTTCTCCCTATTAAAAAAATGGTAGAAGCAGCAGGGGCTGCAAATATTTGGACAAATGGTATGCAAAGTAAATTAAAAGACAATATAGCATAAAAAACATGATAAATTCCTTGGATTGAAGTGAGGTGGAAGTACCATTGACACTCAGACAACAAGTAAATGAGCTGACTTTGTTCCAGAAGATTGTATAGTCTCATGAGAAGATTAATTGCTTGTCTTACCAGTGTATGTGACTGTCTGGTGGTTAGTCTTTTTCCTAGTTCCAGTCATCTTATAATTAGGCTATTGGCACTGTATATCAATGGTAAGTTGGAGGCTAGTTCAATTTAATGGGAAGTTGTTGTTTCACCTTCTCCAATTCTTTATAATATCATTAATTAAAACATACCATGTATATGCATTCATGTTGCCATGTTGGTAATTCATATTTGTAAGTTTCGTGGTTGCTAATATGCATATGAATATTTTTCAGGTAATGGGAGGAGATCCCCTTCTGAAACTCGTAGCCGTTGATTGGTTCACAGTTGATAAAAGTGTGGATCAGATTGCACTGCATTCCAAGAGTCTTGTTCAGGTATTCATTCATTATTTTAACTTATTTTCAGGTATATGATAAAACTGAAACTTGAATCCACCACATATTTCTATTTAAGCTTTAATATGGACAAAAGTAGATAGTCTATCTTAATTAGTTTATACAGTATGGACTACAGCTTAATTTGATGGTTCGAGAATATTCTCTTTCAATTTTATTTCTTGAAGTTGAAGGTTTGTTTCTGTTTTTACAATATTGTTTTTGATTCCAGTCAGAAGCTGGGAAGAAGCTGCCATTCATACTTGTGATTAATCTCCAGGTATGTGTGTGAATGCCTTGATCTTATTTTTCTCACACACTATTTTCAGAGGATATATTTTTCTCCTCCATATATATGAACTAAAATTATTGATTCTCCCATAAAAATAAAAGGGATACTACAGTGACTTTCTCAGTTTTCATGGTTGCTTATGGTTGTACTGCCGCATTATTCTTCACATCATTGGCCCAGGGTCTTTTGAATAGAACATGGGAGAAAAATAACTTGCCATCAATATTTAAGTCATAAGTTCAGCCTGGTAACTAAAAAAAAAATGATCAGCCTGATCGTATCTGCTGTATTTTAGGTATTAGGGTAGCCAGTTGAATAAACCTTCAAGTAGCTAGATGTATTTTTCTCTCTCCATTAGCCTATGACTGGCACTGAGAAATATTTAGTCTGTACTATACCTTTGTTGTATTATAAAATTTCTTTCATGTCAGTAAAGGGTGGGGGTAAATGTATACCTGACTTTTATTTCAGGTCTCACTGAACCTTTTACTCACGAATGGCACTGCAAAAGATTCAGCCTGTAGCCATTTTGTTTTTTAGGATTTCTTTGGTAATATTCGTAGACAGGTTTTTTTTATTTTTTATTTTTTTATTTTTATTTTTATTTTTTATTTTATTTTTGAAACAAGAAACTATAATAGAATCTAAAAGAATTAGGTACAATCACAAGAGGAAGAGTTATCCTCTTTATAGAACAGGAGATTACATATTTCGTATAATATAAGAGAATTAAGTACAATCACAAGAGGAAGAGCTATCCTCTTGATAAAACAGGAGATTACAAAAAAAATAAGTTGACAAGTTATTCGAGAGACTAGTCAATGTGATTCTTTTTTTAGCAAAGGGTGGTGGTAAATAGACATCTGGTTCTTATGTCAGGTTCCGGCAAAACCAAACTACAGTTTGGTTCTTTACTATGCTGCTGAAAGGCCTCCAAAAAAGGATTCCTTGTTGGCTAAATTCGTGGATGGTAGTGACATATTCCGAGACGCAAGATTCAAACTCATTCCCAGTATTGTAGAGGTATTTATATGAATAAGATTCAAAGGTTCTGTTGAGTTCTTGCGGTTAGATATGTTTTTCTTTCATCCACATGTGATTGATAATGTTTAGTGAATGGTAAAGGGATATTGGATGGTCAAACGTGCTGTTGGAACAAAAGCTTGCTTGCTGGGTAAAGCCGTTACTTGCAAATACTTAAGACGAGACAATTTTCTGGAGGTATGTCATTTCAATTACGACTCATGTGAATTAGCCAAATTATGTTGGGTGCAGAACTGACATAAAATGGTCACTTAGACTGGATGAACATGATTGGCTTTAAGTTGCTTCTTATACTTTCTTCTTCTTTTATTTTATTATTATTTTTTTTTTCTGGAACATTTTTAGGATTTTGCTAGTGCAGCAGCCGCTTTAAACACACAAAAAGAAATCATTGCTTTATGCTTGTCAACAGGTGTAATAATTCTATTGACCAAAATATGAAATTTATTTGTTTCTCTTTTGGGGGCCCTTTAATGTTCTTCCATAAAAATGGGATTGCTTCAAGAATATGGAAATCTTAAGTTTTAGTCATTTTGTTAGCAAGTAATATGGGACGTTTGTCTTGAGTGGGTCTGATGTCTCGCATGCTTGTCACTTGGATTACGGTAATTTCTTATAGTTTTCTGAAATTTGGTTGCTGGTTAAAGCCCTAAATGTTGTGCGAGTTTTTTGCATTGACCTTATAATTTGGTATTGGGACTTGGACTCGGTATAGCGTTATCTTTGTCTGTTATTCAAACAACGCTCATGTATTTTGGCGGTTTTCTATTTAATATGACAAATTAAGCTTTAAACGTCTGGATTGCTATTGGCCTTTATTATCTGTTGTGCAGATTGATGTTGACATTGGATCATCATCCGTGGCAAGGAGTGTTATTGGCCTTGTCCTGGGATATGTCACAAGCCTAGTAGTTGACCTGGCAATTTTGATAGAGGTTTGTGTGTTTTTACTGAACTTCTGTTTCACTAGTGTTTCCTCTTTGATTTGGAATTCAAGTTCGCTGGAGAAATGCTACTTTTCACTGGTGGTGATGTTTGCTATTGGTTTTTAATCAGTTAGTGATTTACATGTAAGACATTGTGGCTCTCCAAACCATAATTTGCGGTATCTAAAGTTGACATGTGCATCCATGATTGGTTGGAAAGGTGTAGTAATGGTTTCAAGTGGTGATAAATAGCTTTGCTCATTAACATGATTGGTGATACATTTTTCCCGCTTGATTTGTCAAGGAAAGCTTTTATCGCTTCTTATGGTAGAAGATGAAATAAAATGTAAACTTGTCTTAACCTTAGTGGTGGAAATTGTAGGGAAAGAGCACGGTCCGAAGCCGGAAGGCAGTTTTAGCTTTAAGATTTTTGTTCTTTTTGTTCGATTAGGAAGAGGTGCATACGTTACCTGAGGTGTATCTTCAGACTTTTTGAGTTCTTGTGTGGTTGATCACGTATTCTAGTTCTTCTTGTGTCAAATACTTTTAAGGTGGTGTATCTGATGGTAATGCATGCAAACCAAGCAAGATGTTAATTTTTGCTTTTAATGCAGGCAAAGGAAGAGGAAGAATTGCCCGAGTACATTCTTGGAACTGTGCGGCTAAATCGCGTTAGGCTCGACTCTGCTGTACATTTGGATGTTTGAGGTTGTTTCGACCTTCTTAATCATCTTCTTCCATACGGTTATAACTTCCTTGAATGCATACCATTTTTTCATTGTTGCCCACACGCCGGTGTATATTGTGACAGTATATTACGGTTTTGACATTCTCAATCCAGTAATATGTGAACGAAAAACCTTTTTCTTTTTAATCTTAAAACTTTACGTCGAAATACACTCCAAATTTATTCTTCGACAATATATATTTACCAGTTCATTCGTCAATTCACTACAACAGACTGAGTGTTTATGTAACAATTGACCAACCTTGTGGTCAAGATGGTCTTTTTTGCACCTAAAGTTCGATCAAGCTTTGTCTAAAGGGAGATTTTTAAATGAAAGTAACAAATAGAGGATTGTTGTGATATTCCTGAAAATAGAAGGTGAAGTGTAAAATATCAATAAAACACACGGGTTTGGCGTGCTTCTCACAATTAAAAATCAGGGTCATCACCATGTATTGATTTTCGACTTTTTCACATTTAACTTTTTGTTTCTAATGGTTTTAGTTCAATATCCTGTAATTTAATTAATCTATTTATTTTATAAAACTCTGCTGTCAACAAACTCCCTCATAATTGAGGTATGAAATATGACGGCTAATGGGCGTTACTGATGACAAGGTTTTGTTATTTTAAAAGCGAAATGCATAAAGCAAGGTCAATGTCCAGTGTCCAAACTTGGAGTTTTGTTTCTTTTATTATTTTTGCTTTTTTCACGTAATATGATAATCAAAATGCAATCTTTTAAGTTGGTAAAAAAACACATCAAATACGTCATTTTCCACTGTGATTGTAAATTGAACTCTAACATTGACATTTATATTAAAAATAGTTTTACGCTTAAAGAGGGTCATTTGTTTGATCAATTTCTCATATTTAATCATAGAAAAATTCTAAAGATATTAGCTTTAATCTCAATTTGTATACAAATTTATGAATTATGTTTTTTTTTGTAACAACAACCACAAAAAAGTAAAGATGCTCCCAAGTGAATCTTTACAAAGAAAAGATTCGTTAGCAGAATCTTTACTTTTTTGGTACACTACTAGCAATAAAGATAAATATATTTGAGATTAGAGAGTTTAGAGGAAAAAAAGGTTAAGAGAAGTGTATGATTTTAATAGAACTCTAGAAGAAGAAATTGAAAGTTTTAGAAGAAAGAAAACCTAAAAGAGACAAAATAGGTAAAGCTCTTTAGAAATTATTAAAACATGGAATTACTTAAAAAAAGTACAAAAAAGGGTTTCAAAGAAATTTTTGAAAAAGAAGAAGACACGCTGGAAAATGTGGAAAAAATTTTGAATAGGAAAGTCAAAAAAGAAATAAATCCATATAAAATAAACATGTTTAATTTTAAATCATGAATAATTGCATTGTTGCACTTCGAACTGCTTGCTTTTTGCATAATATATGTTGAGCTTTTAATTTAGCAAAATATACCTTGAACTTTAAAATCATTTGCAATTAAAGTCCATTTGCTTCTTTTAATTTTATTTTACTATTTTTTTTTCACGTGTTGAGCTTCAAATTTTTATTTTCTTAAAATGACTGGTTGTAGCTTTAAAAAACTCACATGCGAATCTCGTGATCAAAATCGTCCATCTCTTTTAACGCTTATTAATTATTGGACTTAAATTGCCAATGATTTCAAAATTCAACATGCATTTTTTTGTCAAGATTGAAAGTTCGAGGTGCATTATTCTAAAAAAAAAAGTGCAATTTACTCGTAAATCGTATATCTATAAAAGTGTAAGATTACATAAAATATGTTGTATGGATATGAGATTGTCACTTGAGATGGTCACTTATTTGATCACTCTCTCTCATATTTTTATCATAGGATCTTTAACCAGGAAAGGCGTAGGAGTCTTAGCACATGTGTGCGTGCGTGTGTATGATAATAGGTTTAAAAATCACAAGCAGGCTGAAATAGTGAAAGTAGAAGCAGATCTTAACAATGGATATGCAGTGATAGGATGTCTTTGCCAGAATAGATGTCTTTTAAACATGTAATGTTTTGTAAGGGCATATTTATAAATGAATAAAATGAATTTTTTTATCATATTTGCCTATATATATTTCAAATACTTTATGAATATCATTATAATTTTATAATTATTTATGTGATCTTAAATATTGTATTCACTTATATATAGGAGGCTAATATTTAAGGATGATAATTAAAATAGTCAGTAATATATAATTAATTATTATATCTAATTATTCAATTAAAATATGTAATCTTCAATTGAGCGTTATTATTGCAAGTCATTTATATCACGAATGGAATGGTCTTATTCGAACCGTTAATGTAGTAAGTCATTAAATAAGTGCATTGTGCATAATAAGATTATGTAGGACCGAAACATAATGTGACATTAACAGCTAAATAGCTTCTGTTCAAATATAACATGTTCTAATCACATCGATTGATGGTCATATATAAGATGATCTTAATTTTGAGTTATTAATAGACACCTTTTTATGGAATTATTATTTTTTGATTTATTTAGTACCAATTTGAGAGTCTAAGCCTATCCTTTATATTTTGGAGGCATAATGAAGTAAGTAACTAGGAATGTTAATATTACAATATAGAATCCATTCATTCTCTAACGAGAAGTAGATAAATAATTTTTTTGAGTATCGATTTAGGTCTTAAATAATATAAGCACTCAATTAATCGTGATCGAGTTCATGACTTTATTATTTATTAAAGAATCAATTGTACTCAAGGATAAAGAATTAATTAGAAATGTTAACAAATTTTACCTAACGCTAATTTTGAATTATTTATAGAGGATCAATTTATATGTAATAAATATATTAGATGGACGATTATAAAATATGAGTAATTATATTTATAATTTCAAGAGTCCAATTCTAAGTTTTTAATGAAGTAACATTGAAATTAACAAAAGAATAAATATTGATTAAAAAGTTTAATTAATACGTTAGCTTTGTTTGAGCACGAAATTACGAGTTCATTAATTCCTCTGCTATCCTTGCACTATCTAGATAGGTAGAATTATTGGTTTAGCCAATTAATTTAGAGTTATTGAATTCTAAATTAAATATCGCTCAAAATAAATTAATAATCCAATAATTTATAATTATAAAATAATGAGATTATTTAATAATAAAAAATAATAGTTAATTTTGAAATACATAATTGGGTCCCACCTATTGTATCTAGCGAACTAGGAATAGGAAAAAGTTCTCTATACAATCCAACACTTGTTCACTTAGATTCCTTTTCTAGGAGTTTTTAATTTTAGATAAACACGATTTAATATAAAATTAAAAATTTAAATTTGGAAAAAAATCCGATTGGGTTACAAGCATATTTTTGTCTCTCTTTCCCCCCTCATTGGCACCACACACACAGAAATAGTATCTGTGTGTGGCGCATCTCACAAATAAGAAAAATGAAGGCTATTTCTTTTATTTTAATTAAATATGTGATATTTAAAATTAAAATAGAAGAAGCTTTTAGAATTAATTAAGTCTAAAATTCTCTATAAATAGAGATCCTTTCTATTCATTCAACACACAATTGAGAATCTTGTAGAGACTACAAAAACCTCTGCCAAAACCCTTAGTATAGGCGAGTACAAGAGAGAGAAAACGAGGAGAAATGTTCTTCTATTTCTAGCCTCGCTTTACTGATGTGTTGAAATTAGTGGGCGATTAAAGGTTAGTTGTGTGATCATAAGAAATCTTAATTCCCTTCTAGCCCCACACAGTCATCTATTTAGTGTCGAAGACTGGGTGAGAAGGAATATGGTTTCGCTTAAAGATTATTTTCCCAAAAGTAGTTTTTTGACATCTTAGCTTCTGCCACATAAGCACATAATTATATATATATATATATATATATAGTAAACGTTTAATTAATATACTTTATAGCATGTCTTACAAAAGTTTTTTCAAAAATTGTTTTTTGTTGTATATGTTATATCTTTTACCTCATTCCTACATATTTTCTCGTTAGCGTTTTAGAAAACTAACACATACAAGAACTACATGGATTTTTTTTAATGAAATAAAAATCCAACGCAGTTACCTTTTTCAAAGAAATTTCATTCTATGGTTGAAACACAATTTTAAACGAAAATTCAAGTTGTTCAAACTGATAATCTTAAGATAATATTTTGATTCAAGTCTTGGAGAATATTTAAAAGCAAATGAAATTGTCCATCATAGTTCTTTCGTTTCTACTCCTCAACAAAACAAGACCGCTGAAAGAAAAAAAACTTGAACATTTTAGAAGTTGCTAGGGTCCTTTATGTTTACATCCAATGTTCCAAAAATTTCCTGGGGGAAAGCCATGCTTACAGCAACGTACCTTATCTTCAAAACACCAATTGATTCTCTTAGCAAAATATTTCCTCATACCCGAATTGTATCTTTGATCCCTCTAAATACTTTTAGGTATTTAACCTTTGTCCATGTTTATTTTCAACACAGGCCTAAACTAGACGCGAAAACTATAAAATTGTTCCTCGGATATTCAGCTACTCAAAAAGGGTACAAGGGTTATTTCCCTGTCACAAAGAAATTTTTTGTTTCGATGGATGTCACATTCTTTGAACATCAACCAGGTTCCCCCAGAACTCATTTTCATGGCGAGAATGGAGCGACTCAAGATTATCTTTGGGAAATAGCTTTGCCAAGTCCGGCGTTATGCAGGCCCAAAGTCCCCGTGTCAAACTCAGACCTATGTCTTACAGGTCAGCTGTCTATCAGTCCCTATAGATTCATTCCCTACAGGCTCCACTCCTCAAAGTCTGTTAATCCGGTCACCCTCAAACACCACTTTAAGTCCAGGTCTGTTGCAACAGAAGTCACAACAAAAGTTACAACAAAAATTATCAGGTCTGTCCCCCACTAAAACATTTGTCCAACAACTTGCAGATTCACCTGAGTTCCGTGTTTATTCAAAGAAACGGAAACAACAGGGATTGGAGCATTGCACATTTGAACAACAATGCCGGGAGTCCAATCCGAGCCTCGCAATCTTAGAAATTCCACAAGGTTTTGCAGCTTTTAAATCTTGTATTGAGAATGCTTGTAGTGACCTTGATGTTCCCATTACTGTGAGGAAAGGTATTCTAACATGCACAAAACAACCAGTTTCTAACTTTGTGACTTATACAAAATTATTTTCCAGGTATTTTGTATTTGTCACTAAGTTATCTTGAGAAAATTCCAAGCAATATATAGGAGGCTCTCAAGACATCTGAATGCAGGTTGGCAATAAACGAACAAATGTGGGCTCTTAAAAAGAATGGGACATGAGAGGCTCTCGGAATTGCCAGCTAGAAAACAACTCTTAAAGCCCCCACTCGCTATTTTTTTCCTTCAAATGTTGTATGTAGAATATGTATATATCAACTTGATTTATTATAAATAGCCCCTACTTATTATTGCTCCCAAATTTTACAACCCCATCCCCAATCGGTATTGAAAGAAAAAACACTTAATCTAGTTTAATAAGCCTAATACATGATTAAGCCTTCACTTAAAAGAAAGAAAAAAAAAAAACAAATGACAAAAAGAAAACTTACCCTTTTCTTTCTACATACACTCTTTTACTCCTTCTCCGAGACCAGAGTAGAGTACAAAAAACTCACATTTTATATGATATCAGCCAAGAGTGTAAACAAAAAAGGGTCAGTTTGGTAGTGTTATTAACAAAAGTGAGAATGGTTTTATTTTGAAAAATGAGAATTTCTAGAGAATGATGCTAAAGTGTTACTTATTCTCGATCTTGTGGCATTGAGGGAAAATTTGTTAGTTAAATATCCAACATTCATATTGTTCACATATGAAAACCCTTCATTCTAAATTTCTAACATTTTCAAGGTATGAAAACCTGTCAGGGATAGTTGTACTATAATAATAGATATTGATTTTGATTAAATTTTTGTTTAAGTTATTAGCCCCCACGGACAAAAATTCCTGACTCCATCCCTCCCGCAGGCTACAAATAGATTTTCAGTGGGAAATATGAGGCAGACAGAAGCATAGATTGGAATAAGGCAAGACTCGTGGTAAAGGGGTCTACACAAATCCATGGGATAGACCACTAAGAGACCTTTGCCCTGGTGCCAAGATAAATACAGTTTGAGCTCTACTATATGTTGTAACAAATCTAGACTGGTCATCTTGACATGAGAAGTTCCTTCCTAAATGGTGACTTAGAGAAGTATATTTAGAGATTCCTCCTAGGTTTAAGAATGCTGAGAACGACAATAAAGTGTGCAAGTTGAGCAAGTCTATTTACAATTTGAAACAATCCCCACAAGCATGGTTTGATCGGTTTACGAAGGTAGTAAAGAAGGTTGGTTATTCCCAATAACGCCAGCTCATACACTCTTCTTTAAGCATTCTCAAGGAGGCAGATTTGCTATTCTTATTGTGTTGTGGAAGGTACTATACTCATAGGAAATAATATTAAGGAGATGGGCAGGTTGAAAACAATCTTAGCTATAAAATTCGAGATTAAAAATTTTGGTGCTCTCAAATACTTCTTAGGGATAGAAGTACCTCATTCAAGACAAGAAATCTCAATGTCTCAGCATAAGTATGTGTTTGACTTGCTTGATGAAATAGGAGTGCTAGGATGTAGACCGATAGACACACCCATGGATGCAAACTACATGGTTAGAATGAAAGAGGACAACCCTTTCGTCAACAAAGAAAGATACCAAAGAATTGTTGATAAGCTCATTTATCTCTCTCACACGTGACCCAAACATTGCTGTCATGGCTAGTGTTGTAAGCCAATTCATGAACAACCCTATTGAGGAAGCAGTTTATTGGATCCTTCGATACCTCAAGAAAACTCCTGGTAAAAGGCTATATTTCAGGAAGGGAGGAAATGGGAGCATTGAGATTATTCTGATGCGAATTAGACAGTATTTCTCTTAGTAGATCAGGGACCTACTTAAGTTTATTGCATTTATGTGTATAGGAATCTTGTTACTTGGCGAAGTAATAAACGAGCAGTGGTTACTAGGTGTTGTGCAAATGCTAAGCTGAGAACTATGGCTCATGGTATACGCGAAGGTATGTGGCTAAAAAGATTAGGTGAAGAACTAAAGGCGCTTGCTGAAAGACCACAGATATGTTTTGTGACCATCAGGCGGCTATAAGCACTGCAAAAAATCTAGTGCATCATGACCGAACCAAGCTCGTGGAGATTGACCATCACTTCATTAAAGAAAAGATAGAAGATGGAGGCATTAAACTAGTGTATACTCCTATAGGCATGCATACAGCAGACATCTTTGCCAAAAGGCATTATTCTAAGTTTCTTTTGAAGATAAGATACCAAGCTAGGCATCATTAACATCTATAGCCTAGCTTGAGGAAGAGTGTAGAAATCCTGATATTGGTTATCTATTGCTAATATCTGGATCTTTGGGGAGTTATGTTTTCTGTTAATATTTATTGTTAAGTAGTTATGGTGCTTTGAATTTCAAATATTATTTGTTCCTTTTTCTTAGTTTGTAGACATTCTAAATTTACATTACATTGTTTTTAGAATTATCTAAGCACGTTATATAGGAATTTCTATAAAAATAATGGAAATCATAGCGGAACAAAATGTTAAAAATTTCAAAAACTTTTAGGATCTTTCTCATAATATTACATATAATAATTGAATACAATATAAACTTATAGATTTGGAAACAGCTCTAAATGATCAAGCATTCCAAAACCTTCAAATCTTTCTTGCTATTCTCCTCCTTCTAGATCAACAGGTATGTGAGCACTGATGAGATTTCTTGAAAAATCTTTGAATATCTCCTTCCAAGTTTTCTAAGCAGAGGTTCTTTAAAACTTTAAAAGAGAGGGGAATAAGAACACTGGATGAAGGCTAGAGAAAAGTCTATAGAAAATAAAGTCTTGAAGGTCTATTTATGGATACACCAAGGCTAGTAGGTTAGAGCAGAATCCCACTGTGATTCCGCTGAGAATCAGGCCTACTCCTCAGGGTGGTGTGCGTGATTTCATTCTTCCAATGGGAGAGTGACACGTGTCATAACTAACTATACAATGTGTTCATGTATCCATCTAGTATTTGTGTGAAAGCCGATTTTAGTTAAAACTGAAATATAATTTATTTTAAGATAAATATCTTTCATGATTTTCTTAATTATTTATATTATCTAATAAAATAAATAGTTATTGTGCAGTGTCTATTTCCACTTTTGAAAAAAAAATATTTTTCCACACTTGGATAACAACCATATCTCACAAAAATCATGTGACATAATTGAATTAACAAACTATAAAATTGACGCCATATGTTCTCCTAAAGTATCACAACCTAACTTTTCGAGTCGTTTCTTAATCACTTTTCTTTTCTAAAAACCTACCCACCTTGTTATAGAAATTATGGAAATTTTTTTTCTATATTCAAAAAGTATTTTAATTTACTTAACGTTTTTCATAAATATATTTTAGTTCCAAAAGAGTTTGTAACCCTTACTAAACTTATAAATACTTCTAAAAGCATTTATAATTTTGTTTTACTTAATTTCACACCACAATAAACTAGATGATTTCCTTAACACAACATATTTCAAAATATATAATTACAGTAGAACCATTTAGCAGCGGTATCCATACCCTTTGACTATGTAGTTGCTCATATTGCCATTGCCATCTCAATAATACATCTATTTCAGCCTCTTGACTAGATTTGCTATTGCATGAAATTATTAGGTGAGCTATTGCTCAACACGTCCAAACATAGCCTACAAAATAATTTTTATTTGTATGCACAACCCATTTATGCTTACTTATGAGCTTTAAATATTCATTTTATTTTTCTTTTACTTGCAGGAGGGCCCATGTATATGTACTAAGTGCACATAAGAGTCATCATAACACCGAGACCATAATAAAACTTAAAACTACCCTTGGGTCGGAAGGTTGGTACGATACTTCCTTATCTTATTTTGTAGGTCATTTATCAATCCTTTAAATTATGCTATCATACCATTTCTGATGCTTTAATAACTTGGAATAAGTGCATTACAAATGCATTAAATAAAGTATATAATATATATTTGAAAACCTTCTCTTTCATGCTATAATTGGGGTTCAAAACTTACTTGAATATGATATAGCATTAACTAGTTTCCCGTTTCCTTGAGATCTGACTAAGTTTCCTACCTGGACAATATCCTATCATTAGCTTACTTATTATCAAACTATGCGTCAATAAAGAAACTTAAGCGTTAACTACTTAAACTAGTTACTAGTCAATTTCCTAGAAACCCAAACATTTTATTAGGGCTTTGTTTTTCCTCATTTCATGTTGCTTTCCCATCAGTAACAGGATATAGAAAAATCCCAGTTAAGAGACGTTTTTTAATTGGATATTTCAGGTTGTTTTTTGTGAAAATAATGATTTTGCCCTTGATAGGTCGTAAAAAACATTTCGAGCTCCTTTTTGTTAAAAACTTATATTATCTTGCTTATTGGCAATGGGGTAGAAAAAAAGAGGCGTCAATTTTTTCCTTTTTGCAAAAAACTTGGTTTTAATAGAATTTTACAGTTTTAACCAATAATACAAAAATTTTGATGCCTTTACCCCCGAAACCCAAAATGATCATTTTATACCATCTGGCTTAGTTTTTTTGTAAGAATTAAAACTCTCTAAAGTACTCGGTCAAATTCCTTTAATTTCAAAACATTTTTCTTTTAACATTAATTTTGAAATTTGTGATTAAAACTTGCAAAATTTATAACTCATAAACTGAGCAAAATTTTTGCAAACTGCATACAAATTTTAAAAGTTTTGATAAGTTTTATAATTTTGTGTTTTAACTTTCTTCAAATTCTGATTGTATAGTAGAGTTTTTACTATTTTTTGAATATGCGAAGATTTCTTAAAACTTTTCAATTTAGTCCTTTTAGAATCTCACAAAACTTCGTTCAAAAAAGTTGTTAATCTCACTGTTTTGGACAAACCTAGTATTTTACCTAGAAATTAAATTGCCTCAAAGTCTAACAAAATACCACTTTTTAAAGAAACATCAAAACTTTGTTTTAGAGAAAAGTTTTTCCAACTTAATTTTATGCATGAAAAATCCTAGTTTCTAATCATCAAACATCATCACTATACATATAACATACCATATAATCATGCCATAGAGTCCTTTTAACATATCATAGACTATATTTAAACAATTACATACCAACTTCATTTAAAAAAAAAACCACAAACTTTACAGTAAAGTTAAGGGTTTTACCAAAGGATTTTTGTGAGTTTTGTGATCCTCCACAATGAGCTTGAATTTGTCTAACTTCTCTTGACAAATGTTATGGAAAAAACCCCCATCAGAACACATAATAGCTTCAAAAAAAACACCAAAATTCCTATGAGAAAGTTTGGAGTTTACCTCAAGAAGATTGCTAGTCTTGAACCAAACACTTGAATTTGCTTTAGAAATTGATTAAAAGATAGATTTTGTGGCTGTTTTTGAGCAAAATAATTGAGAGAGAGGGCTTATGGGGGCTGTCGATTCTAGAGGAGGAAAAAAGAATTGTTTTTTTTAATTATTTTTTTCCTTCAAATGTTACATGGCAACGATGAGACTAAAGTGAGATTTTTATTCCCTTTGATGACGCATGAGCTTAGTCATCACTTAAGCTTAATTGTAGCAAAAATTTGACTCAAATTCTATGGTAAAAATTGAACACAACAAGGAGGAGATGTGGTTCATTCCTTTTGTTTCGTTGTCTCATGATGGGTCCTATTTTTCATTTTACATAAGTGTAATTTTATACTACACTGTATTTTTCCTATACCGTTAGTGTAAAATTGAGGAATACTTACTTTAAACAGTCTAGAATATACTAACTTACTTTTTACCCATCTTTTCTAAACTCAACACAGTATTTCATATATCTGTGTTTTACTTTATGGGTGTAATTGCACTGTACTGTATACCTTTTTTACTTTTGTGTGTCTTTCTATACTGTATTTCATCAACTTATGAATTGTAAACACAAAAATCTTTACCAATTTAACTAACTGGTAATTGACCATTTTTATGTTGTTTTGGACTATGTCATGATTTTCTACTTCAATTAACATCACAAAATTATAATTAATATGATATAAATTTCACCTTAAAAGTATTTCATAACTCTTTAAGTATTTAAACTCACAAAGTTTACATATTAAAAATACTCTGAATTGCACAAAATTTATAGACATAATACACATTAATATTATTCGTAAATAATTTACATTTTATCGTAGTTTTACAAAATACGATTTATTGAGGAAAACTCATTAATTAAATCTAAATTAATGCTAGATTTAAATCAATGAATTTTCTTGGGTATTACACAAAGTACACAATTGGCGCCACACACAATGTAGATGGTGCACTGTGTGAATTTTTAATTCACCCGAAATTATCAAAAATTTTCATTGACTCATATGAAATAACATTATAGAGCTAGCAAGGAGATCTAATAGGCATATATAATTTAAGCTCCAATAATTATTTATAATTTAATTATCATATAATTAAATTAAAAAGGATTATTAACTCTAGTTTGTGCCACTATCTGAAATTAAAGTTGCACTCTTAAATTATATACAAAATTTAAGAAATCTTAAACATTAAATGTTGAAATAAAGTTGTCCATTAATATAATCATTTACTATGTGATAATACTCTCCACAATAATATTCATAACTAGAGCTAGATTTATAATTTTCAGCCTCTCCAATCAGTTCTTTGTCGTGAGTTCCGCTAGTTCTCTAATGAGTGACATTCTTATAAACAAATCATAAACTTGGGTTTTGGATAATGTTTGATATCCTATATCAAGCCATTAGATCTCTACATTGAAGTTTTCTTGAATTTATATTCATAAAAATATTTTCTTAACATCTTATATAGTAGGAGTTATAAATTCCATAACTGTGAGTAGTGTTTTAGTTACCTATAATATTATATCTCCAATATACCGAGTTTTTTTTATCATGAATATACGAATTTCATCCATTCTCAATTAAAAAACATAATGAATAAATGCGAGTCCACTCATCACATTAGGATTAAGGTTTGATTCATAAAATGATCAATAATGATACAGTTCTAATTTCTTATTACAGAATTATGCAAGAAATTGACTTGTATATTAGTTTAGGTTTAATGTATTCTAACATACTAATGTCTCCATCAAGTAATCATAACATTATTATAATTTGGATGAGATTATTACATCAAGTTGGGAATAAATAACATCAGAATCTTAAGTAAAGTGTTTAACTTTATCTAGTAATTGTAAACCAAAATTCATACTTACACATAATCATATCTTCCGTATAATGAATTCTTCATGTACATGATTACAAATGTTTATAAGTATTGAAATCTTTATGATATTTGTATGCATATAAATATTATCAAAATATATATAAATGAAATTTTTTTATTAATTATATAATACTTTAAATCCCACAATGTCTAAATGAAATATGCTGTACAAGCATCAATTTGGACACGTATTCTTCCGCATGCTTTTCAATGAATTTATTTCGTTTGAGAAATTCTAGTTTGTGTTTTTTGCTACAGATATTTGATTGATAGGTAGTTGCGCCGCTAAGCTCTCTTCTCGTCCACTCGACAAATGCTTTGCTCTCATAGATTTGGGACTTCTCAGCTATTTTCTTGGCATTGAGGCTTGCCAAGATAGTTCTTCTGTCCACCTGTCACAGTCTAAATACGTCTCAGATTTATTGGCTCATGCAAATATGAAGGATGCTAAATCCATTTCTAGTCCCATTGTGGAGGGCAAGGAACTATCTATCCACAATAATGACACCATAACTAACGCTACTTATCATAGTAACTTTGGTGCGCTTCAGTATGTGAAATATCTCTCGGTCAGATATACAATTTGCTGTCAACAAAGCGTGACGATTCATGTATAGTCCCACTTATCTTTATTGTATAGTCCCACTTATCTTTATTGCTTGCGGTATCTAAAAGGTACCATCATTACTTTTCGAGTCTCTAAATTTTCTTGGTTGAAATCGCTTGGTTGCAACAAATTCCTCATTAACTCCATATTCTGCCATCCTCTCCACCCACACTATGGAGTGACAACTTGAAAGTTACTTCTTGTTAATCCCGTCATGCACCCTAGAATGAACCATGTTGATGTTGACTTCCATCAGGGGTGAAACCAAAAAATTAGTTTGGGGGTATAAAAGTGCGGCTAAACTAACGAGGTAAGAGGTAAAATTAATTTTGAGGGCGGAGGGTAAATACAATTTTTAAAGGATTTTATACACAAAATTACAAGAAAAAAGTTCAAGGGGATGGCTGCCCACTCCCGTTCTTATGTGGCTCCATCTCTGGCTTCTATCACATCCATGACAAAGTTGCCAAACATCAACTCCTTATGCGTTATCTCGTCCCTGATCAACAGGTTGCTGACATTTTCTCCAAAGTATTGGGTATGGAGCATTTTCTATCTTTACGGATCAATCTCACTATTCAAGCAGACCGGCTTGGCTTGAGGGGCCGTATTAGAAATAAACTGGTCTAAACTTTAACAAAATAGCTGAAGATCCTCAACTAGAGTCGGCTCACCTGCAGCAAGAGATACCAATTTTATCAACTAAGATAAAATTCGAATAATATTTGAAAGTCTGCATTTTGAAAATCCTCTTGGAACTAATTTTCTATTCTGATACGTTAGCCATATTATGTAAGTAACAGAGAATGACAATCAGAGTGATTAAGCCAAGTATTCGCAGCCCACGACATAATTTCATTTGTTAAGTCATTTTACAACAATTTTCTTCTGAGTGTATCCAATATTATTGAAAAGAGAAATAATGACATCGATATTATTAATATCTAGATAGAATCCCAAACATGTTTGAGCCATTTTGGACTTGCTTTTTGTATTAATAATTCTATTTGATAAGCATAAATTTTGTAAGGTAAAGAAATGTGTTATATGATTCATTTGAAAAGAAAAACCTATTTATCATATCTTGGAAAAATACCCAAAACATCCCATGTATTTTACTTAAATACGACATTGCGTCTCTTATTATTAAAATGTCCAAAACACCCCACGTGTTTTGTCTAAATACCATTTTGACCTCTTATTATAAAAATACGAAAAATACCCCTATGTTTTTAAAATCATACTCAAAATATCCCCTAAAGCAATTAATTTTTAAAAATTTCAAGAATATCCATCCTAACAAATATTAAATTTATTTTAAATATAACTTGACTTTAGAACTAAAAAAAGGTAATTAAAATTGTTCAAATAAATATTTTAATTAAGTAAATATTTCAATTATTTTGAGAGTTTCTAACTTTTTAAGATTGATTTTATTAAGTATTTTAGTTTAAATGTTTTTAATTGTATTTAGTAAAAATTAGAAAGGATAATTTTAGTTTTCTAAAATGTTTAACAAAAAATGAAAAAACAAAATTGCCTTGCAATTTAATATATATTGGCAAAGATAATTTTAGAATTTTTTAAAAATTAATTACTTCAGGGGTATTTTGAGTATGATTTTAAAAATACAGGGGTGTTTTGGATATTTTAATAATAAGAAGGGTAAAAGTGGTGTTTAGGCAAAATACAGTAGTGATTTACGCATTTTAATAATAAGAGGAACAAATGTGATATTTCGGCAAAACATAAGTGATGTTTTAGGTATTTTCCCTTCATATCCTAAAGATTTAGAATAAAATACTGTTTGAACGCAAATATCTGTCCCTTTTGTATTTTCATCACCAATACGATATATATATATTTTTTATCATTGTTGTTAACAGAGGAGGAATTTACAAAGAAAATCACACTATATGTTATTAAAGTTGTAATTTTCGGAAATAAAAAGTTGTTTGTAAAAAAAAATAATTATAGAAAGTAATTTTGTAAGTAGCCTATAGAATAAATGGCATTTAAAAACTAATAGCTTTTGCTTTAAATTTTAGAGAAAAAAAAAATATTGTAACAAAACGGTTACAACAACAATTTCTCCTGTCAGAATATATTGTGGCTATTTTGCTGTTGCATCTGTCATTCAAGCAAGTAAAACAGTAATCCAAAAGCGTGCATCGGATAAAGAAAGTAATGAATAGGGTCGCTTTTCTTCAATCACTTTTACTAATTTCTACCTAATCTGAATCCTTGCTTTATTGTTTATAATTAACATATTATGCATGATTGATGCCTTTGCTTGTAAAAATATTGGTCCATTTTATTTCATCAGTTTCTGCACCAAAATTATTTGACTAATGGTCTCAACATTCTTGATTTATGAATGTCAGAAGGTCCAAACTGTCCCTAAGTTCATTCTTAGCATCACCCCAAATGCATTGACATCACTGGTCTTTTCGATTGCAGGTGTTGCCAACCACGAACACATTTCAAAGATAGAAAATAAAAGATGAAGAAAAGGGGAAAAAGAAAAAGAAAAAGAAAAAGAAGTGGACCTAAGCTTGTCTAATAATGTAATTTTTTTTATAAACTCTTACTAATGTAATTTAATATTGTTTTAGTGGTACTTAGATTTGATGAATATGATATCAAATCAAATATAAGCTCCTACCATTCTTGACCCTAATGGGAATCCAATTCAAGTGTCTTTTCTTTTCCTAAAAAGATGTGTTTTCTTTCTACTCACACCGCCATATCGGTTTGGTTAACGTCATTTTCAAACCTTCTTTGAATTTTTTTTTTTTTTTGTCTGAGAATAGTTTGGCAGTGTAAAAAAATGTCAAATCTTGGTATCGTTTACGGTTATTTTTTTAAAATAATCCTCGAATTATATATGCTATCCTAAAGTAGTATTTGACTTTTGATACATAGTACTCCCACTCAAATCCCATTGAAAAAGAAAAAATTCAAGAAAGCTTTGTGGGGGTGGCTACTTGATCCCCTAGCCTTAACCTACATGATATATGAATTCTGAAAATATATTCTAATTTTACATGTGTTAAAACACCGAAAGACTAGAAGTGGGGTGGAGTTAGGCCTCCTGGATTCAATTTTGAGAGGGACAGTTTAGGGTGAGAGAGGTACATGAGGTGTAAGTCCTATATTATAAAAGAGATGAAAAACTCTTCCCCCAATCACCATGTGTAAGGAGTATAAGTTTCCTTTCACTTTCAAGCTTGGATGAAGATTGTTGGACTTTTTTTATGTTTGAATTTAGAAACAAGTATTTTTAAGAAAGTTAAAAAAATAGTCTAATAAAAAAAAAAAAAAACGGTTTGTTGCTAACGAACCACAGTCATTTTTATTCAATTTTGGTTATGTTCTTTTAACAAAATGGTTGGTCTGATTTTTTCTAAACCAAAAATTTAGTTCGGTTCCACCATATTGAAGGTTGGGTATTAAACCAAAGTACGACAACCCTAGATATGGCCATATGAAGGCACCATGTCACCCTGCAAGGCGTTGCATTCCCATTTGAGGGGCCATGTTTAACAAAAATCATATTAACAGGACTATTCATAGAATACTTGCATAGTTCGACATAGCATGATTTGTAAAACTAGTTAAGGACCGATTTGGGATAGCATGTCTAACTTTGGGGTTATTTTTGAAAAAAGTTTTTGCTTTCGGGATCCCAAACTTTTTGCCTTTGGCACTTGGGGCCCTCATTTGGAAATTTTGACTACTGGGTGTCTAAGCGCTCATCTTCTTGTGCCTCAAGTATCAAAAAACTTAATTTTGATTGAAAGATCCCTGAAAGCTTGTTATCTTTGACATCGATTATGGAGCAAAAACAAATTTAATTTGCATCAATTACAATTAGCTAACTTTATTACTATTTTAACCTGAAAATTTTTATTAATATTTAATTGTTTTTAAATCAACAATTAAGAAAAATCATGTGGCTTATAAAACATTATGAAAGACCGCATGTCATAATGTATGCTTACTGGTGATTGATATCTCTAGAATAATGATATGGTTTTATTTTAGAACAATGCTAGAGACATCCACTTTAACATTTACTTTTTGCATCAATTTTGAGTTGTCATTTTCTTATTGCTAGTTGTTTAAAATATTGCAACATCAATTGTTGATAGAAAATTTCATTCGCCTATAAAAAGATGATAACTCAAAGTTGGCATAAAAATTAGAATTAGATTTGATATCTCTAATACTATTTTTTATTTTATTATTTTAAATTTATTATTGTTGACATTTTTAAAATGGGGACACACGTATCAATAAAATGTGAGTTTGAGAATTCAATTGTCCAAAAATTTCAAAATAAGGACTATAGTGCTAAAGGTCAGATATTTGAGGTTCCAATGAAAAATGCATTTTTTGAAAATAACCGTAATTTAAAACATCATATCTTTATGAGATTTTATCAAATTTGAATTGTTTTAGGTCTTTTTATACTGGGCTATCCTATTGGTACTATGCATTTTTAAAAATCACTAGTCTTAGTATGTGTGATGTACGTATTAAGTTGTAATTGAAGTTTTCATAATGTAGATTATGAATAAAAAATAAATAGAAGAAAAATTTTAGGGTCATTATCATTTTGGTACCCTATATTTTAGAAATATCATTAGTATCTTATTGTTTAAAAAATATCAAAATAGTATTTTGTAGTTTTTTTTTTTTAAAAAAAACTATTTTTATACCCTGAACCTGTATTTTATGATGCAAAATTTCTTACATACCATTTTCATAATAAATCCCATTTTATTTTATTAAGAGTAAAAAAGAAAATAAGTACAAACAATACCAAAAAATGAATAAATCTACTCATGATTTTCTTTGATAAGTTTTGCTTAATCTTTTATTTTGATTTACTATTACTGCTTTACAAAATTAATATGGGATTTATTAATGAAAAGAATAAATAGGAAATTTGACATCATAAAACACAAAATCATGGTACCAAAATGATATTTTTGAAAATTATAGCGTACCAAATTAATATTTTCAAAACAGTAGAGTATCAAAACTATAAAAATTCAAACTTTTGTTTAGAGATTTAAAAAGAAAAAGCTACATAAGTAGCTTTTAAAGATATGCATATTTTATTTTGACCGACATTCACTTTTCGGTCTAATTATCTTAAAATTAATGCAATATACATTTTGGATCTCTTAGTAATAATTGGCTATTTTTAAACAAAATTTGGAACGAGTATATGGGTTGGGCTTGATGAGGAATAAAATAGTTAAAGAAATAAATAGATTAGAAAAATATTTTTAAAAAGAATAAAAAAGATTTTGACTGTAAAACAAATTGATTTTTTAATTAAAACTGCTTTCTTATTGCTTTATCATTTTTGAAACCCTCAAGTATTATTATTGTGTTAGATTCTGTTTGAAAATAGATGGTTTATAAGTTATAGAGTCAAAACTGTTTATTTCATTAACTAAGTAACATTTGATTTAGTTCTTCAATCATGATAATGAAAGATTGATACACACAAAAATTTGACCAGGAAAAGAATGGAAAAAATAAAGGCAATATAAGTCAAAATTGATTACAAATAATGCTATTATTACGCAGACAACTGATATTAGAAGTTTAATAAATTTATGATAGAGGTCAACAAAATTGAAATGGAGAGAAAACGAAAGAGGAACCACAATAGAAAATATAGAAGATTATTAGGGATAAAAGACTACAGTAGATAAGAGGAGCCAAAAAAAAAGAAAGAAAGAGAAAAAAAAATTAAAGTACCGAATATAAGAGACAATGGTAGAAAAATGGAGTTTAAAGGGAAAAAAATAAATGTAAACTACAGTGAAACACTGAAAAAAGAAAAAGGAAAAAAAAAGAAAAAAAAGTAAAACCCCACAAAAGAAGGAAAAAAGAGAAAAAAAGGTAAAATATAAAAAAGGAAAAAAAAATAAAGCAGATGATGGTGACAAACAAATAGAGATTAAAAAGAATAAGAAAAAAAATAAAGTTTTAAAACGATGGAGTTAAAAAAAAAAGAATAATTCAATCAAGTATGAGATTATGGTAAAAAAATTGAGCCTTTAAAAAGTCTTTAAAAAAAGTAAACAAATTAATAAAAAGAAAAAGAAAAAAGCACAAAAAAAAATTGAGCACTAAATAGTGAGGAAAAAACAAAAATAGAATGCTCAATATGTAAATTAGAAAGGAAGAAGGTTAAGGGGAGAAAAGCAAGAAAAAAGTATTAAGAAAAAAAAAAGAAATTTTGGAAAAGGGATAAAAAAAAGAAAAATGTGAAGAAAATAACACAAAAAGTAGAAAGGAAAAAAAGAAAAGAAAGTCATAGTTAAGGATATACTCAAATGAAAGTCAAACGGTCCAAAACTGATAAAAAAAAAAAAAAAAAAAACCACAAACTACAAACCCCCAAGACTTTGCACTTCCCAATTATAGACTCGTTTATTGATGTGATTGATTGAACCGATAACCTGCCCAAAGGCAATCGCATGCCTTTTGTCTATATTAGACGGTCTTGGGCATGAAACAACATATTATAAACTAGGCGTAATTTGTGATTAGGGTAATATAAATATTCTGACAATAGAACCCACCCATATTTTAACCGTCAGATCTAAAATGCAGATAAAATTTGTAGTTTTCTTAACCCATATGATTTTAACGTGACTTATCACTCAAAAACTGTATTATATCTCATAATTCCTGATTGATTACTGTTTATGGAACAAAGGAGTGTTCCTTAATTCTTATCACAGGAATATTTGTTGTTGTTCTTGTTTTCCTTAGTGAAGTTTTCTTATTGGGTTGAAGTTTCATAAAGTATGCTGGCTACACATAGTCAGGGTTCAGATGGGTGGTAGAACTACTTTTAATACAAATTATACAATATATTCCTAAATATCTTATGATCATACAATATGCAAAATAAAGAAATTTGATAACTTCTGATGACAACGATGTTAATAATTATCACAACTCACAAGAGTACTTTTTGAATAATATTGAGGATCCTAAGTTATTTATCCGTTTTTCCATGCTAATTATCACAAATAAATTGTCATTTTTAATTTACTGATAAAATTAATTTAAAACGTTGTATTTTAACGAGTGAAAATTTATAACTTATTTGAAACATTACTTGATAAAATAAATAATGTCATTAATTTGAAACATCACTTGATAAAATAAATATCGAACTCCAAATATCTATATCATATTTATTATTTATGTTTTCAGGAAAAAAAAATGTATTTTTCATGTGCTCTTCCTTTGCTACACTTTTTCCTTTTTGGCAGAATATTCTAACTACACTTGAAAAGTATATATTGAGATACTAATGCCGGAGTCTCTCTACGTACATGCTCCACTCTTCTTGTTATTAAAAAAATGCTCTCTTTTATGAATTTACGTCAAAACATGCATTTATACTGTCACAAGATGCTCACTCAGACGGAGAGTATTTGCTCTGATAACTCTTCTCAGTTGTACGTAGAAAGGGCTCCACATGCATAAATTATCACGAGGGGTGTCTGAAGATTTGCATAAAAGGTCCCGCCCCGTGATGAATAACCCAAACCATATTAATCGCTTTGCAGTGTTTCACGTAACTCAAGAGCAGAATTGAATGGTCATGATTGCTGGCCCATAATTTTCGTGAAAGCTAGGAAACAAAAGAAGTGCTTATGCACTGTTAATATAAAAGGACAAATTACTTCTCTGCCTTTTGCACATTTCTACTCAAATGCTAATCAATGATTGAAAAACCGGCATTATTGTTGATACTTTTGTCGATATTTTTGTATTTTTAAAGTACCACTATGAAAATAGAAGTGTCATAATTTTTTTAAAATATTTAGAAATTTTTATAGAAATTTTGTAGATATTGATATTTTGACGGAAATATCAATTTTTGTGAAAACAATAGTGTAAAACAACAAAATATCCAAAAATTTCTGCAAAAATATTGGCAAAAAATTGATAAAATATCCAAACATTTTATGTAATTTTTTAAATTATTTTAAAATATAAAATTCAATGCTATAAATCTAATTTTTTAATTTATTCTATGTACTGGGACATATGATTCAAAATATCAACTCTAATCTTATAGTCACTAGCAATTATAATAATGATTATCCTTATAGTGAACATGGTAGATATGAGATCTTTACCAATGCAATTCCACAGTTGTTAGATGAAGTTTAAAGCTGGCGCAATTGAGTTAATTCACAATTTGCTATACATAGAAAGGTAGTAAGTAAAGATCAAGAGACATATGCATGACATATTCAGAATTATATAAGAAACTATTCAGACTCCATGTCTTGGTATTAATACTGTTTGAACCAAAAAAGCATTTCTAATACCTTTGAACCTGTAGAAGCTCTTTTTGATGTTGATATTTAATTATCTTATATGAAATTATAGATAGAAAGAATTTGCATTAGTTGACTTTTAACTAATTTACTCAATTTGAGATTGTATGCTTATCGTTTATCATATTATGATCGCTTTTTACCGTTCAAGTTCATCACATCCTTAACAATTTGATTGAAAAGTTCATCTAAACTATGTATTATTAATAATTTTAGAGTTTCTTAAAGTCTCCTTTAAAAATAAAGTGGTTTAACATGACTTTTCATATTTTACGTCAATTTTCACCAATATCGATATTTTCGTCGACTTTTTTATAAAATTTAAGTGCCGATATTTCTATTGATATTGATGTTTTCATCCTTAATGTTAATAGTCCATTTGGCATAAAAATTTTTTTTGGATTATTTACCTTATTTACACCATTTGTTTTTTGTTTATCCAAAAATACTACACCTTTAATTTTGATCTCATCAAATATATATACTTAGATCTTTTCATGGTCAACTTAGATTTTGACCTAAAAATGTTTGTTTTCTAAAACGATTTTGGAAAAAATATATGGAAACATTATAAAGATGAGGAATATAGAAAACAAAATTTTTATAAAAACTTTTGAATACAACGCTATAGATTATATTGATATAACGTTTAAATAAATAAATATATATATATATATATATATAATTTATGCTTATCTGATTGAAGCGATTAAGATGAAAATCTTTTACAAGAAACATTCTCTATATGGCACCACCTTCTTTCTCAGCTAGTTTTTGTCACTACTTAGATGTACATGTGGGTACAGAAGAAATTATGGTTTGTGGGATCATTGTTCTCACTTTTAGTCTCCCACAAATCAATAACATGAGCAAAGTGGGACTAGAAATGGAAGAACGCTTCTTTCTTTTTTTTCTCTCTATCTTCTACATGTCTATTGCTAGGAATTTTGATAGAAATTTTGCAATTTAACGAAGACTTTTAATTCATGTAGAATGAATAGAGAAGTTCTCCATTAATAGAGAATGAGAGACCCAATTAATTCTAAAAGCTTTCATTATTTTAAATTAAGTGCCACACATATTTGATTAAAATAAAAGATAAACTTTCCCCTTTGTTTAGCTGGCGTAGGCGCCCCACATATACAATCTCTATGTGTGATGTCAATTAGCAGCTAGAAGAGAGAAAATATTTTCTATTGCTCAATCTAATTTGTTTTCAAACTTGATATTGTACTCTTGATTTTTATAGATATAATTACTCATGATTTAGAGTTGTTCATTTCATATTGTCATTGCATATAAACTAATCTTTAATAAATAATCCATAATTAGAGCTAAGTAAAATCTATTAATCTCTTTAAGTATATCTTTATTCTTGAGTGCCATTGATTATCTAATGAAGAATAAATTTATAAACTTAATCATGAATTTGAATGCTCATATTATTTAAATCCTAATCAATGCTCAAGAGAATTATTTATCCACTTCTTATTAAAAAAGGAATAGATTCTATCTTGTAATACTAACATTATTAGCTACTTATTTTAGTATGCCTCCAACGTACAAGGACTAGGATAATTAATATGCGTCAAGTAAATCAAAATACATAACATCATAAATTAGAGTTTGCTAATAACTCAGGGTTAAGATCATCTTATATATGACTGTTAGTTGATGTGATTCAAACTTGCTATATTTTAATGAAAATAGCCATTCATATCACATTATATCTCAATTCTATAAAATCTTATTATGTACAATGCACTCCTTTAATGACTTGCTATATTAATGGTTCAAATAAGATCATTCTATTCTCAACATAAATGACATGCACTAATACCGTTGAATTAAAAATTTCATGCTTTAATCTAATAATTAATTGTATATTACTAACTATTTTAATTATTATCTTTAAATATTATCCTCCTGTATATAACATTCATATACAATATTTAAGGTCACATGGATAGTTATGAAATTTTAATTATTTATAAAGTATTCAAAATACATGCACACAAATATAATGAAAAATTCATTTTATCTATTTATAAATATTTCCACTACAAAAGAATCTCATGTTTTAGGGGTATTTATCCTAACAAAAAATGCCCAAAGTGCCCTCAAATAGGAAAGCAAAAAATCTAAATAAAAAAAAAACTTTAAAGACTTTAAACTTAGGTTTTAACCTCAAAATGCTTAAAGATATCCCAACTGGGTTTTTCTTTTCATTTTTTTTCCTTCTAATTTGAAACACCCGTTATTTTAACGGGTATGATTTTGTAAAAATCATATGAATAAAATATTACCGTAGCATTTTTTTACTAAGTCTCTACAGTAAATATTTTAAATCTATCTATCACTCATTTCTACCAACCTTGTCCCACTGCACTAATGCTTAATTAAGTAGCCTCAACTACTTACAGACATAGAATTAATTCACTTAAACTACCAGGAGACATTGATATATTTTCTCAATCACCTTTTTAATGCTTACTTTATCTTCTTCTACAACTTATCCCATTTGTCCCCTCAATTATGTTGACATTATTTGCTAAAAGTCTCCATGGGAGACATGATAATATTTTCTTTTAATGCTCATTTAATTCTCTCCCGCTCCTCAATTATCTTGATGCCTATTTATTCAACCATCACCACTTTTTTCTCTAGTTTCTCATTCTCTCCTTTCTCACTTCAAATTTCCAACTAAAGATATAAAGCATAAAGCTCTCTTTGCAACCACGATAACTATAATTTTCAGTCACGTTTAAAGCCGTTTTGGAGTCAATTCAAGCTTGATTCTTAACCCAAACTTTGGTGTTTTTCAAAGGAGTTTTGAGGTAGGTTTTCTTTAATTTAAACTTGGTTTTAATATGTGTTTTCTCCATGTTTAATGCATGATTTTTGTATTCCAAGTTCATGCAAATTTTTAGTTATGTTAACATGCATATTTGAGCATGTATGAGCAAAAACTTGAGTCTTGAGTTAAAACCCACAACTAACCTTTATTTTGGTTTGACAACAATGTTAGAAACATGTTAGAAATGTTTAGAACTAGTTTCCATAGCTCTATGGTTAATGCTTTAAAGTTTTGAGCTTGAAGAACAAACTTAAGCATGTTTTCATCATTAATTGCAAGAAAGGCTAAAGATATGATTTGATGATGATTTTGGTATAAAACTCATGAGAATATGTTTATTATGATTATATAATGCATGCTGCCTATTTTGAAATGGTTTTGAGATTTTGAATAAGAATAATATGCTTTGGGTTTAAGAAAAACTTAACATTCCATAAACCTTGTATTATCTCTATGGGCAGTAGCTCTTTCTTGAAATTCTGGGATTAAATGAAAATGAATCTTGTAAATTGGTTTACATATT
>CAMOHE010043744.1:0-28033 GCA_946598075.1 Artocarpus hirsutus | reverse complement strand
TAGAATAATTAAAAATCATTAAAAGAATAAAATAACATAAGTTTTTCTTAATTTTCACAAAATAGTCAAATTAAGTTTAAAACACTCATTATGGCACACTAATCCACCATTTAGCATTCTAATTACACTTAATTAACTTCGGGGTGTTACAAATTGTAAGCTGATAAAGTCAATATTTGGACTTAAGTAGGCTTCCTATTCTTGGAATATAAGATTTGATTAAGTGATCAAGACTTAGGGGTTTGCACAAAATGTGGACGAACCATGTGTGTACATACACATTAAGGATGGGAATGTGGTTTTTTTACTACTCAATGTAGATGACATTCTGCTAATTGGCAATGACGTTGGGGTGTTGTCATCAGTCAAATTATGGTTAACCAAGCAGTTTGACATGAAAGAGTTAGGTGAGGCTAATTTTGTTCTCGGTATCTAGATTTTTTGGGATAGGAAGAACAAAATGATAGCTTTGCCCAGGCCAGCTACGTAGATAAGATTCTTAGGAGGTTTGCAATGTAAGATTCCAAGAAAGGTGGGCAACCATCTAGGTTTGGAATTACTCTTCCTAAGAAAGACTCTCTAAAGTCTGATGAAGAAAGAAAATACATGAAGAAAGTGCCTTATGCTTTGGCAGTGGGTAGTCTCATGTATGCCATGTACACGAACAGATATTTGTTATGGGTTGGGAATGTAAGTCGATTTCAAGCGAATCTGGGACCAAACCATTGGATTGTGGTCAAGCATATTTTTAAGTACCTAAGAAGGACTAGAAAGTATATGCTTGTGGATATGGGTGAGGACTCAACTCCTCTAAGTTACACTTACTCGGATTTCCAATCCTGTTTGGATTCAAGGAGATCAACTTTTGGTTTGTGTTTACTATGGGTGGCAGTGCCATCAGTTGGGAAAGTATGAGGCAAGATTGCACTTCAGATTCAACGATGGAGGCCAAGTATGTTGCAGCTAGTGATGCTTCAAAAGAAGCAGTGTGGCTCCACAAGTGCCTTAAGGATCTTGAGGTAGTTCCTAGTGTGGATAAGACGGTATCATTGTATTGTGATAACAGTGCGGCAGTAGCTAATACTAAGGAACCAAGATTTCACAAGAAAAGTAAGCACATTGATAGAAAGTATCATGTGATAAAAAACTTCGTAGAGGGCGGGCATGTTGTTGTTTGCAAATTCACATCCGAGGACAATTTATTTGATCCAATCACGAATACACTAACTAGGAGAGCTTTTAAGAGGCATGTAGAAGCTATAGGGATGTGAGATTTGTCATATTTACTCACTCAGTACAAGTGGGAGATTGTTAGACATGTATGCCTTAAAGAGTAAAAATATAATATGTTTTTGGAGACATTTTTATCAATAAAGGATTTATTTATTATTCATATACTAAATCTTGTCCTCTTTATGTTAATATTTGTTGAATGTATGATAAGCAAATAAAAGGCTAAGACTGTCGGTATAAACCTTTAAGAATCAACAGATGATGGACAGATTATACAAAAGGCATGATTCTTAAGGTAATGGTCTAAATCGTAAGATCTACAATCAAGGGAATAAAGTTGGACACTTTATTCATGCAAAGATTGTTATATTGTCTATATCCCTAACAGGAGATGGTTTGTCTTGGCCATCGGAGGTAGACTCTATGAATAAAAACATTGGCACATTGTCATAGGTGACGATGTGTTGGATCGAGACATAAAGTGAATTGATTTGGATTAATAATTCTATCTCGGCAAATCGATTCACTTTATACAATCATTTGTATTGTATCTTAATCCTAAGATGAATAGTGGGCCCATTGTCTTGACTTATGTCTTTTGATGTACCAAAGGATGACATCTACATTTTAATAGTGGTATACATACCGGTACATTGGAGGCATGACTCTTGATAGCGTAAACCTGTTATTCATAGATATGGAATCCATAGCTCCTCTTTAGGAGTAGTTGATATCTTCTTATATGCGTTATCCTGTAATTGAAAAACTAGAGTGCTCAACCATATAAATACATAGGTGTAACCGAATAGTATACCATCTATGGATGGTAAGTTTTCTGATGGCAAGATAATGGAACATAAGATAAAAATAATCAGAAAAATAAGACAAAATTTATCCTCAAGCCGATTATAGATAATCCTATGGGGATACGATACATTATAATATGTCATAGAGACTTAGCTATATGGGCCTCATAATTCTATATAGTTTGAGAGTGCAGCTCCAAGCTTTTAGTGGAGTAGCGTTAGAGTTGATAATTATGAAATGTATATCCAGGATATTGGGTTTCATAATTATTGGGAGCTTAAACTATATAGGTCCATCAGGTCCCCTTTGCTAGCTCATAAAAATCATGTAACGATACCGCGTGCTTTTTTAATAATCGGTGACTTGTGTTGAATTATCAGATTGACTGAAAATTCGATAAGATCATATAATTTATGCCTGTTTATTGGTTAAATTAATTTATGAAAATTAATTTAAGATAAACTTGTTGAATTATCGAGATTAAATAATTTATGTATGTTTATCGGTTGGATTAATTTAAAATAAATTAATTCAAGATAAACTTGTTGAATTATCAAGAATATTTATTTTCCTAGAGATTATCTAGATATGACTGTTTTAATCAGATAACTTCTTTATTGGATTATTTGAATTAAAACTAAGACTCTATCCTAAGAATCTCGGGTGGAAAATAAAAGATTCGCAGGGATCATTTATCATTAGTTCAGCAGGCCGGTCTTCAAGTGTGGCTTGCCGATGGAGTAAGTTCAGAAGGCCGATCTACCAGTTTGACCTGCCGATGGAGCGGTGAATAGATCATGTTTTTTCATGTGGATTTTATAAGATATTAATCCTGATTTGAATTTTTGAGGCCTTATCGGATAAGAATTGGGCCCAACCTCTATAAAAAGGGGAGTAAGACTCATTGTTATTTAGATCAGTTGTGAAATTTAGAATGAGACTGCTAGTGAGACTCTGAAACTCCCAGAAAACTGTTGTTCACAAATCACGAACTATAGCTTTGAGTATTTCTCAATTGATTGGAAAGAGAGTCGCCTAGTGGAAGAGCTGTACGAGTGTGTCCACACACACACTGGTCGTGGATAGAAAATAGCAAATAAGGCTAGTTGGTTGAAGCTCTTTTGGAATGGTACTTCTCTTCACGGATTGCAGAGCTTTTCCGCAAATAAGGTTAGTAAGATCTGGTTAATTTATGCATATAGTGTGTCAAAGTTATGTTTTGAAAAGTACTCTGATATAAAAATTTTAAAATTCCATTACGTACTATTTTTCCAACAACACCACCATCCATTTCCTAATTTTTTTAGCTATGGATAGCATCTGGGGCAAGACTTATAAACCAACCTTGTTCTGTAAAGAATCCAGTTTTTATAGCCTTTACTGTAAATTTGATACCTTGCGTAAATGAGGAAAAGTTGTTAATTTAAGTAATAGAATTAATAAATTAAATTTTACTAATACCAACCTGATTGTTCTATAGATCTAATGCTTTCAACTCTTTGATTGTTTTCCTGTTGTGTAACTTTGTTCTTCAATTGATTGCATTGGTGTTGGTGATGCTTGTAGGAAACCAATTTCTTGAGTTTGATGGGAAAATCTACATACAAAAGCAAAAATAATTAGATAACATGGAAAAAATTGGAAGTATAAAGCAAAATTTTTTAATAATATGGTATTATTTTTATTACTTTGTCTTTAATGTTCTGGTTTCTGGAATATTTGAATCAACATGATAGATAGTTGCCATAGTGCTTGAGACATATAGATTCCCTACATTTTGAAGATCAAAATGATTAGTATTTTATTATATCAATTGTGTTTATAGATGTGATTTTATATTCAAATTTTGAAAAATTACCTAGATATTGCTTTATTTCCATTGCTACAAAAGTTGCTAAAACTGGTCCGTCAAATGATTTCAAAATGTTCTCATCAAATTTTTCTACTTTGTTTCCCCACAAAATAACCTATAGTTGTTCACTTCTATTGAAAAAATGAAAGTAAAAAATTTTAGAATAAAGAATTCTAAATGATATAAAAATACTTAGACAATGATTAAATTATTTTTAATATAATTATAATAAAATGTCTAAAAATTAATTTACCTTATGTTTTGTATCATTATGGTGTGTCTTGGGGTTGTTCTGTTGCTAATATTTATTTGTTCAATTACTTAAATACTTATTAAGATGCCGATAACATAATGTCAAATAAATACAAACTATTATAAATATATATTTATATATTAACATTGCTTTTGGTTTATTCAAGTTAGTAAAGGATATTACCTGTTAAATTTCGCTGGTATCAACTCTTTGTTGTTGCTGATCATATTCAAAAGAGTTTAATTTATGAAGTGGGATATGTAGTAGCTCTTCTATAATTGGGATGAAAGATGTTGCACATGCAAATTGTAGCATTGTATTGTGGGGAACAACTTTGTATCTTGGCTTATTTTGATTGACAAAGAAGTCGATAATGTTATAGGTTCTATCCAGTTGAATGTTTTAAGAAATGATGTCAGAATCATGGTCTTGTATTGATCTTTGAATTGCTTCATGCTACCAATTCAAAGGATAAAATTATTAGTTACTTTATAAAATTCGATGGTAAGTAAAAGATAATATAATATGATATCTATAAAAGTTATTACCTCTTCATCAACCAGAAGGCACTCCAGACTTACTAAACCTCTTGTTGTGGAGTTGTTTTTTGTCCATAATCTGCAAATTCTTGCTCTAATAGTCCCATATACTTTACTGGTTTAGTGCATGAATAGGTGTTGTCATTTTCTCTAATTGCAAAAAATAGTAAATAAATTTTTAGTCACTAAATGAATGGTATTGTTGAATAAATGTCTAAATTATTAATAAAATACTATTTTAATATCAAACAAAAGTATTATCATGCATAATATTGTGTAAAAAAATTTTATAGGCAATTTTTTTTATTAATTTGGATATTTATTAATTGAATTAAGAATCAGTATATGTAATCATTTTGGTGTTGTTATTCTTGATAAAGCAACATTTAATTGTCCATGTGCAAAAATTTTATTTTCTAAATAGAGACAAATTTGATTCAAAGACTATTTTGGCTTTTTTTTTATCATGGCGTAACAAACTTTTACAAGAAATTGTTATCTTTTGATATAAAAGGCCATTTAGATTCATGTACATTCATTTCTGTTCTTAGAATATAAACTTTTTCATTAGTATTATTTGAATTTATGACATGTCTTTCTATAATTTTGTTTGTCAAGTGTGTAATGATGAGTCTTTTTTGTTGCATAATCTCATTGATTAGTTTAAATTGCTTAATAACATAATCGGAATTCCAACTTTAAGGTTTAACTCGTGGTGGTACACCATTAAAATTTAGTGTAAAAATTTTTGAGGATATAAAAGATTGAGTTTGCCTATATTTTCAGATGAAGATACTTTGTGTTATACATATGATAAGATTTTAATTTACCAAGTACTAAAAATAATATATGGTTTTTAATGTCATCAGCTGTTTTATTTTTTGGAGTTATTATTGCTTGTTGCTTTAAATAGTCTATATTGTTAAAAAATTATTGAAGTCATCATATATTATTGCTGAAATCTTTTCAATTGGATATGATTCATAATGTATTATGTATTTTTCAGTATTTTAATCTATTTGGCATCTTCATTTTTTATATCTTTTATTCTGTCAACGGTGCTATTTCCAACGTTTAATATCCATTTTGAAAACTAGGCAATTTCTATCTTTTCTTGTTCTATAATGTTCTAGTGCTTTAATCTCATATTTTCTGTTAATGTTAAAATTCAAAAATGTGGCCATAAATAACAATTGTTTATACTTGCATCTATTGCATGTTCTTTTGTTAAGGTGAGAATAACAAGTAAAATTTGTCAAAAGTCATCACCTAAGACAACAGTCATTCCATTAAATGGTTGTTCAAAATTATTTTTTAAAAATTATGAAGTGTTTTGTCTAACGCTTCGAAACAATGTTTGTTATTCATAAGGGCTTTATCCCATAATATAAGTATTTTTCCAATTGAGTTCCTTTTTTGATATGATAGGTAGAAAATTTATCTATGGATAATGATATCCAAAATCTAGAGTGTATAGTTTTACCTTTCGATAATAATAATGATCTTATTCCAGAAGATGAAACAACTAAAACAATTTTATTATTTGATCTTATTTTAGTAATGATTGCATTCTATAAATATTTTTTTTAGTTCCTTCATAGCCATAGATGAAGAAAAGATTGTCTTTTCCATAATTAAGTGATTCTAAAATTTGTTGGCAAATATGTTGTTGTTCACCGTTTAAATTTTGTACTAAAATAATATTTTCATCTTTTAATTTGTTTATGTCATAATTAAGTTCTTCTCTTAAGAGTTTATTATTTAGATCATCTATTAGGGATCCAACAGGAGAAGGTAAATTGAAATTTGTTAAAATTGATGAATTTTAGATTTAATAATTTTACTAGTTCAGATAATTCAAAATTATAGAATTCAATTTCAAGTATTTGGAAATTTAAGTTGTTGAATAATGGAAATTTAAGTTGTTGAATAAATTTTTAATTTTATGTAAAATATCATCCATCATAAGTTTCCAATATTTTTTTCGAATAATTTTATTAGATTATTTTCATTGCAAAATAATAAGATTATAACAAATTATTTTCGTACTTGACCAAAATGATGCTTCTAATATTGATTCATTTTATTCTTTATCATCTCCCAATAAGTCTAATGATAACATGTTGCTTGATTTGTTGGATATATTATGTTGTTAATTGTTCGAAGGAATTCATAACTTGTTATAACTTTTCAATAATTTAGCAATAATTTTAGATAATATAGCTCTCTAGAACTTGGATGCATATAAAAAGTTCATCCAATTGTAAGCCTTATTTGTCTAAGAGTCTAATTTTTGTATTTCTTATTCCAAACATATTGAGTAGGAATTTAAGTATAAGTAAGTTCTCTAACTTCAACATTAGATTTGTTAGTTTCCATCCATTCAGTTAAAGTTGTTTTATAAATTCCTAGTTGTTTTATTATATTAGTAAGACGTTGATCCGAGTGAAATGTTACATTTTGCATATGTGGTAAATGCATTGATAGTCATTGGATAGCTAGACTTCTGTGATATATTGGATATTTATATAATCCCCACATAGCTTCATATGGTGTTATGTATCAGCAATTGATATAATTTTTAATCTCATCTACTTCTTCATAAATAGTTTATCCAAATTGATCTGTACATATTATTATCGTAGACTTATATTATTACTCTTATTCTATCTAGTCCTTTTGTTAAATATTGAATAAATATTTTATAAGCATAGATTGAAAGCAAACTTCAACATTGATATGAGCATGAAATTATAAACATAGGTTTTGTTATAAGGAACTAGGAATCTGCTGTCTAATTTAATACTTTCTTTTTCTACGTAAAAAATTGTATTTCTGCATTTGTAATTGACAAATCCATTTTTTTCAATAGTGGTTTCATTTTTGAGTTGTTTCAATTTTTTTTTTGAGCATTCTGAGTTTTTCATGCATGGAGCATTTGTTTTTGGCAATGCCATATGGTCCATGTACCATAAATTTAGATATAAAACTATATTCTAATGGATTCTTTTTAGGATTAGGTATTTGTATAGAAATAAATTTGTCTATTTCTAACAGTTCACATAATTTTTCATCAGGTGTAACTATTGGAAAACAGTATGCAACAGAATTTTAAATTTTTTATATCAAAGTATTTTCCAAAACACAAGTTTGACACGATATATGCATAAATTAATCAGATCTTACTAACCTTTGAATGCCGAAGAACTTCCGTAATCCGTGAAGAGAAGTAACCTTCTAGAAGAGTCTCAACCAACTGGTCTTCTTTGTTATTCTCTATCCACGATCGAAGTGAGTGTGGGCTCACATCGTTCAGCTTTTCCCTAATTGCTCTCCTTCCAGCCAATTGAGAGAACCCAAAGCTACAGTTCGTGATTTGTGAACAGTAGCTCTTAGGGAGTTTCTAGAGTCTCACCAGTAGAGTTTCACTCTTAATCTCTCAATTGATCTAAATAATAATGAGACTCACTCCCCTTTTATAGAGGTTGGGCCCAAGAGTCAGTCCTTATCAGATAAGGCCTCAAAAATTTGAATCAAAATCAAATCTGGATCAATATCCAATAAAATCTGCGTCTAAATGCGTGATATTTTTATCGCATGGCCAGCATGCTGATCTGTCTAACCGGCATGTCGAACTTACCCCATCGACAAGCCGAACCTACGATAAAAATCTAAGCAAATCTTTTATTTTTCACCCGAGATTCTATAGGATAAAGTCTTAGTTTTAATTCAAATAACCCAATAGAGAAGTTATCTAATTAAAACAACTTTATCTAGATAATCTCTAAGAAAAAAAATAAATTCTTGATAATTCTATAAGTTTATCTTGATTTAATTTATTCAAAATTAAATTAATTGATAAACAAACAAGAATTATCTGATCCTAATAATTCAACAAGTTTATCTTAAATAAATTTTATCACAAAATTAATTCAACCAATAAACAAACATGAGTTATTTGATTTTACCGAATCTCAGCCAATCTGATAAATCTATCATAAGTCACCAATTATTAGAAAAGTAAGCCGTATTGTTGCAGGATTTTTATGAGCTAGCAAAGGGGACCAAATAGGCCTATATAGTTTAAGCTCCCGATAATTATGAAACCCAATATCCTAGATATATATTTCATAATTATCAACTCCAACGCTACTCCACTAAAAGCTTGGAGTTGCACTCTCGAACTATATAGAATTACGAAGCCCGTATAGTTAAGTCTCCATGACGTATCATAATGTATCATATCCCTATAGGATTATCCATAATCGGCTTAAGGACAAGTTCTGTCTTACCTTCCCGATTATTTCTATCTTACGTTCCATTATCTCACCATCAGAAAACTTACCATCTAAAGACAGTATACCATTCGATTACACCTATGTATGTAAATGGTTGAGCGCTCCACTTTTCAATTATAGGATAACGCATATAAGAGGATATCAACTACTCCTACAGAGGAGCTATAGATTCCATATCTATAAATAACAGGTCTACGCTATCAAGAGTCATGCCGCCAACGTACTAGCATGCATACCACTATAAAATGTGGATGTCACCCTTTGGTACATCAAAAGACATAAGTCAAGACAATGGGCTCACTATTCATCTCAGGATTAAGATACAATACAAATGATTGTCTAAAGTGAAACGATTTGTCGAAACAAAATTATTAATCCAAATCGATTCACTTTATGTCTCAATCCAACACATCGTCACCTATGATAATGTGCCAATGTTTCTATTCACGGAGTCTACCTCCGATGGTCAAGACAAACCAGCTTCCGTTAGAGATATAGACAACATAGCAATCTTTGCATGAATAAAGCATCCAACTTTATTTCCTCAATTGTGGATCTTATAATTTAGACTGTCACCTTAAGAATCGTGTCTTCTACATAATCTGTCCATCATATGCCTAAGGTTTAGATCGACAGTCTCAAACTTTTGTTTGCTTAATATACATTCAACGAATATAAACATAAAGAGGACAAGATTTAGTATATAAATAATAAATAAATTCTTTATTGATAAAAATGTCTCCAAAAACATATTACATTTTTACCCCTTAGGGCATACATATCCAATAGTAACCAAAATAGAAAATGACAATGTAGTAAGCTTCATTTTTGAAATTCTATCTATAGATCTACAAAATAAAATAAAATAAAATAAAATAAAGAAAAAAAATTGCATTTTTTTATTTATATCAAAGATAAAAAAAATTATTTTTTATTGATGAGATAAACTTAGTGTTGCAAAAGTAAACTAACCTGCGATAATTGTTCCAAATATTTTTTCAATTTTAATAATAGATAAAATATGATATAAATTTATTTTGAAAATTCTAGGAATAATATATGGCTATCTTTGAGTTTTTGAGCTAGAATTTTGGTGAGAGCTTTAGTAATTTCGGACCATGTAGGATTGCATGTAAATGTAATGAATAAATTTGGATTCCCATAATGTCTATAAATTTTGATTGCATTTTTATAATTTTGAATCATATATCTAGGACTTCCAAAGCGGCTAGAAGGAAGGATATGTCTCTTACCTAGTGCTTATGCATTTGTGTCTCCTCTAGTAATGGCATCTTGAATACCTTGATAAATTTTAGATCTTAAAATTCTTTTTTTGATTTTTTCTGACATAGTCTAACCAATTTTCTTCTACAGAAGCATATGCATCAACTACATATTGTTGAAACAATCTTTCACCTCTGAACAGAGTATTGCCTTGGGTTTCACGTTGTTGTAATTGATAGCAATAAAATGCTTTCATAGAAATTCTTTTTATTGAAGGTTTTTAATTTGAATAATTTATATTCCATTTTAAATAAATTCTATAACTATCTTTTCCATAAGCAAATAGCAGAGGATATTACAGAGCCATATAAAACAAATGTAATTTTGTAATTCTATGCAAAGTATCTACATTATCATGAATTCTAATATCTCTTCCTTGTTCATATTCACAATATCTTCAACTATTAAATCACCTATGTCAATTGATATAGGCAATTAATATTAACTGCTATATATGTATCTTCGTCCTAAGCTTAGTTTCATTGAGAAATTTCATTTTCTTAGTATTTATCTTTCACCATTTGGATAAGTTTTACTAATTTTTTAGTTCCGTCAAGCATTTTAATCAAATTTTCAATTATTGATTTAGTTAAATTTTTGGACACATCATCAAATGAGAATGTTGCCATTTGATTTTCAATTTCATTTTCTACATCATATATATAAAGTTGTGTAGATTTTGGAGGATTATTAGTAACTAGCCATAGAGAACCCATTAGATGATGTATTTGTCTACTTATTTAAAAATATATAGACCATCTGAATTTTTTATACTCGATTCTATATTGGCTCCAAATGATGTAAATGCAAACATGGAATTATAAGTACGAATATTTTTTTCCGAAAATGTATATTTTTTGGTCCTCCATAATAATCAAGTAAGTTATTTAATACAAGAGGAGTTTTTTTTTTTAAATTAGAAGTAAGACAATCTTTCCATCTTTACAACAAAGATTAAATTTGGGTAGATTGTAGTTTTGATTCATTCATTGAATCAGAAGAGAGCACCACAATGTTACAGGCACAAGAACAGTTTCAAAGATCAAGATCTATATCAGTGACACCTATAGAAAAACGCCAAAGAGAAAAATACATAAGATAAAAGGAATTATTACTCTTGTTATATAAAGGTTTTTTTAATTTTTTAAATATAATGTTTATTACAAGTAACAAAATTATATTTTTTATTGTGATTTCGAGATGTTGATGGCTATATTACATCAGATATTTGCTTTTGAGACTCAAAAAGGGCCAACATCGCATCAAGTCTGGATTTAGAAACACTTGCTAAAGCAGTTTCAACATCTCTTTGTCTTTCATTTGGATATTCATTATTTCTAATTATGAAATCTTGATCTATGTATAAAATGGTACGCCGATTATGATGATGATTTGGTTCCGATAATTTTTTTGTGATTCTTTTCTTATTCATCTACTTATTTAAGATAAAATGAAATTATTTCAATATCCTAGGAAAAGATATTTACATAACTAATTTATATATTATGAAGTTCAATATAATTAAAATAATAAGTAATAACAAAAGTAAATGAAAAATGAGAATTAGTTGTTTCTATTTTGTCTATGTCTAAGGTATTAATAGTTGTAATATTCTTTTAAAAACTAATTAAAAGAACAAATATATAAATCTAATGTCGCATTATTAATTATCATCTCAAATTTACTTGATTTTTAATTTGCGCAATTTTTTTGATAGCTTTGTTTAACAATTGTTTTAAGTAAATTTAGAATTTGATATTACAAAAATTTAATTATCAAGAAGAAAAAAAGTCAAACATTTTAATTTGTAAAAATATAAACATAAACAATTTTACAAGTTTCATAAATAAATAAACTATAACATTTATGGATTTATTGTAACTAATTTTTTTCAAGCCGTTTGATTTACCATTTATATAATTATTTTTGACAGTTTGGATTAATATTATTTTTAAAAATATTACAACTCTAATATTGATTAATGATTGTTTGAAAAAAAGCTATAACTTTAAGATATTAAATTTTTAAAATAATATATTAAGTATTATGTTCTAAAACCTTATATCATAACTAATGTTTGGAAATTCGAATAAAAAAATTCTCTTCTAGCTTAAAGGTTGCTAAAAATGAAAAAACTACATAGTTTTTTCCATTTATATAAATAATAACATATTATTTTCTAATAATTGTTGTTAGGTTTTTCGATCTATACATTAAACACATAAACTTTCAGTAATGAATAATTCAAATGAAATCATATATTTCTAACTATAATTTATTATAAAAAATAATATAAAAATGTCTATATTGATTATATATTTACAATCATTAAATTTCATAATATAAAATATTGACTATAATTATTTACAATATGAATGAACTAGACAAAAATAATACAAAAATAGAAGCAATATACAAAAGAAAATATAAACATAATTTCTCATTTCTTACTGCAGCTTGCTCCTTTATACATGAACAAACAAATTAAATCTTTTCAATAGTTAAATTTAACTATTGAAAATACACACAATAATAATGTTATTAATTAAAAATAAAATAGAAAAAAATGCGAGAAAGTATATATAATACTTATAAAAATTATGATTTTCAATTATATAAAATCGTATTAAGTAGAAAAATCAAAAGAAGAAACAAAAAATAATAATAAAACTAAGAACCGAAAAAAAGTCAAAATGGGAAAAAAATAAAACATGAAACAATAATATTTGTATATAAGAGTTTTGGCTCAGATATTAAATAGTATTAGCAATATATGACAAATTAGTTCACTTATATTTATGCAAATTTTTTGTAGCTACTTAAGAAGATGTTTTTGCAAAGACAAAAGCACCAATGGCAACCACAGAAAACATAAAAAAATGTTATAAGAAACAATATATGTCACATATATTATAATATGTGCATAAGAGAAAATAAATGACTGGAATAAAATATAAATTTATCCAAAAACTACCAAGTGAATACTTTACAGCTTTCTTTTAAAAAAGCCAAAGAATAAAAACATACAAAAAAAGAATGAAAGATAAATCAATATATGCAAAATGTTAAAAAAGATTATGGACAAATGAACTCTAAGTGAAGAAATAAAGAGAGAGAACAAAAAAAGGGCAAAATAGGCCAAAGACAGGAAGAGCTAGAAACAAAACATGTGATATGAACTTTTTTCTATACAAAAATAATAAAGGGCCCAGAGGCAAGAACAGAAAAAGAGAGAACTCATGAAAGATAAATACATAAGATCACAATTTTAGAGCAAAATGACTAGCGAGTAGAGGTGGCAATAATCGTGTTCGTGTCGGCACGTTTACAGCATGACACGTTTAGCTCAAACACAAACACGACACGATTAATAAACATGCCAAAAATACAAACACAAACACGACATGCCTATCGCACGCGTAACATGACACGACACGCTTAACACGATTATTAAACGTGCCGTGACGGGTTGACACGATAATAACACGCTTAAAACACATTTAACACGACACGATTAAAAAAATTTATTATATAAATTTTTATTAGATAAATTTTTTTAAATTTTGAATCACAAAATTTTAAAAATTAAATTTTTTTACTATATAAATTTTAAGTCTTTTAAGTCTTTTTTGGTGTCCAAAATATAAAAAAGTCTTTATTGGTATCTAAAATATAAAAATATTTCGTTATTGAATACTTTAAATTATATTGCCTTCCAATCTTTAAACAAGATTGGACAAAAATTAATTACAATTCTAACACTTGAAACACAAGGGACGCCCATGCTCACAAAAGAAGGTGAATGGGTATGTTTATATAGAGGAAAATGGGAGAAAGCCTCCATTTGCTTCCGATGTGGGATTTTTTTATCCAAAACCTTAAAACTATAATAAATATATCAAAAGTCCTCTTTTAACAAAAAAAACCCAATCCACCTGAGTGGTAGGCTGACGGCTTCTCAACCTTTGGAGCAAGGTTCAGCTCCTTGCAACCTCCAAATCTTAAATTTTAGTTTTTTTTTTCTTTCATATTTTTTTGTCTTCTAGTGATCTTTTCCATGCGATATTTAGCTAGAGCCATGACCAGTTTGTTGTATGATAACAATTACTAAATTTCCAAAAAAAACTATTTATTTGGTAAATTAGATCATGGCCAATAATTTTTTAATGAAGAATAAGCATTAATGGATTTTTTTAAAAGGTTAATAACTACAAGAGATATATAAACAAAATTATTAATTATTGAATACAGTGATTGTTTCTGATGGGTTTTTATGCCTCAAAACATTTTTCATGCCTCAAAGCATAGCTTAAAAAGTACATAATCAAGACCATTGAAGGCGTCTTTTTCGATATATACCCAATGACAAAGACAATATAGGACTAGCCCCCGTCAGTTTTCCTCCCCTATGTATTTGTATAACTAAGTGTACATAATATAGTAAAAATTGTACAAAAGCCTTCCTAAAAATTGAGTATCTGATTTAATCCCCTGAAATTTAAAAAATTAACTCTCTAAAAAGCCTAAGAGTCTCAATCTTTATAAAGCCTTTATAAGAAAGAAAAATTTAAATTGTAGTCCCTTTTTTTAGTTAAATTATAGTAGTAAATACTCGAATTGTCGAAAAGATTTGAGTATTATTATTATTATGATATTAGGGTTTGATTAGTTTCTCTTGGTGGCATTTTTTATGAAGTTAGGATTTGATTAGTTGAATAAAAATAAAAAAAAAAAGCCATTGCCAGATACAAAAATAAAAGAGATGAAAAAATAGCAAAACAGACAAAACACACCAAAGGGCTAAAAAGGAAAAATACTATACAATGTACAGCAAATCACTCCTCTTGTTTAGTATATAATAATGTGCCATAAACGGGTGGGTTCATATTATATCATGTCAATACGTTTGCAGCTCATTTATTAAACGTGTTAAATGAACTCGCACAAACCCAACCCATTTATTTTTTGTGTTATTCGTGCCAACTCATTTATAGCGCATTTAAAAACGTGTAGTCCAAACCAATTTATCTCATATTGTGTAGTCGTGTTGTGTTTGAAACTGTCGGCCCTAATCAAATGTATACCTTCATATTAGATTTAATATACAAATTTATACTTTTTCTGATCAATCTTTAATTTTGACCTAAAAAATTTCCTAAACTACCCTCAAATTAAAAAAATAAGAAAGCTTTAAAACTTTTAAAAACTCTATATCAAGGTTTTTACTTCAAAAATTATAAAATACCCTCAAAAATAGATGTTGACGTTGGATATATAATTAAATCAAAGATTGTTAAAAAGAAATTTATAAACTAGTTTACAATTATTGGGCCTTCAAACCGCCGTTATTAGGTCCTTAGCAAGCTTCACAAACAAGATTAACGTAATATTAACGTCAAAGGAAAATTAAAAAAAAAAAAACATAAAGAAAGAAATAAATGTTGTAAAAGTAAAAGATACCACACGCCACATTTATAGTGGTTCACTCTATAATGAGAGTTACATCTATTGTGCTAGACATGTATACCCTAAAAAGTAAAAATGTAATATGTTTTTGGAGATATTTTTATCATTACAGAGTTTATTTATTATTCATATACCAAATAGTTGTCCTCTTTACATTCATATTTGTTAGATGTATGATAAGCAAACAAAAGTCTAAGACTATCGGTGTAAGCCTTTAGAATCAGGCATATGATGAGCAGATTATGCGAAAGACATTATTCTAAAAGTGACAGTCTAAATCATAAGATTTACAATCGAGGGAATAAAGTTAGGCGCTTTATTCATGCAAAGATTATTATGTTGTCTATATCCCTAAGAGAGATGGTTTCTCTTGGCCATCAGAGGTGGACTCCGCGAATAGAAACATTGGTGCATTGTCATAAGTGACGATGTATTGGATCGGGACATAAAGTGTAATTGATTTGGATTAATAATTCTGTCTAGGCAAATCAATTCACTTTAGACAATCGTATATGTTGTATCTTAATCCTGAGATAAATAGTGAGCTCATTGTCTTGACTTATGTCTTTTGATGTACCAAAGGGTGACATCCATAATTTATGTTAGTATACATGCCGGTACGTTGGAGACATGACTCTAGATAGCGTAGACTTATTATTCATAGATACGGAATCTATAGCTCCTCTTTACGAGTCGATGATATCCTCTTATATGCGTTATCCTGTAATTAGAAGACAAGAGAGCTCAACCATTTGGATATATAGTTGTAACCGAATGGTATACTGTCTTTAGATAGTAAGCTTTCTTATGGTGAGATAATGAAACGTAAGAGAAAAATAATCGAAAAGGTAAGATAGAATTTATCCTTAAGCCAATGATAAATATCCTATAGGGATTCAAAATATTATGATATGTTATGGATACTTAGCTATTCGGCTTTCATAATTTTATATGGTTCGAGTGTGTAGCTCTAAGCTTTTAGTGGAGTAGCGTTAGAGTTGATAATTATGAGATCTATATCTGGGATATTGGGTTTTATAATTATTGAGAGCTTGAACTATATAGGTCCATCAGGTCCCATTTGCTAGCTCATAATAAATCCTGTAATGATACGGCATGCTTTTCTAATCAATTGGTGACTTATGTTAAATTTTTAAATTGGCTGAAATTCAATAGGATCAGATAATTCATGTTTATTTATCGGTTAAATTAATTTTGTGAAAATTAATTCAAGATAAACTTATTATATTATCTGAAATATTTATTTTCCTAGAGATTATCTACATATGGTTGTTTTAATCAGATAACTTCTCTATTGGGTTATTTGAATTAAAATTAAAGCTTTATCTAAAGAATCTTACTTATCGGTTGAATTAATTTTGTGAAAATTAATTCAAGATAAACTTGTTATATTATCTGAAATATTTATTTTTCTAGAGATTATCTAGATATTGTTGTTTTAATCAGATAACTTCTCTATTGGGTTATTTGAATTAAAATTAAAGCTTTATCTAAAGAATCATAATGGGAAATAAAAGATTCATAGGGATTATTTATTGTAAGTTTGTCAGGCCAATCTTTATGTTTGGCCTACTGTTGGAGTAAGTTCGACAGGCCAATCTGCCAATTCGAACTGCCGACTGAACGATAATTTGATCATGCGTCTTTACACAATTTTATCAAATATTGATTCAGATTCGAATTTTTAAGGCCTTATCTGATAAGGACTAACCCCTAGGTTCAACCTCTATAAATAGGAACTGAGACTTCACAATTATTTAGGTCAGTTGTAAAATCAAGAATGAGCACTCTATTTTGTAAGTCTCTGAAACTCCCTTAAAGAGCTATTATTCACAAATCACGAACGGTAGTTCTGGATATTTCTCAATTGATTGAAAGGAGAGTCACCGAATAAGAGCTGTACGAAGTGTGCCCACACATACTCCGTGGATAGAGAATAGCAAAAAAGACCAATTGGTTGAGGCACTTCTGAAATGTTTTTCTCTTCATCGATCACAGGCGCTCTTCGACAAACAAGGTTAGAAAAACTTGATTAATTTATCCATATAGCGTGTCAAACTTGTATTTTGAAAAATACTCTGATATAAAAAAAAATTAATTTCCATTGCATACTATTTTTCCAACATACTGTTCTTCACCATAACATTGGAATTAATACAAAGTACAAGTATTTGGATGAAAAAGATAAGAAATTTGCTAAAGATGAATTTCTGCAAAATGTAAGTATAAGGGAGAGATTTCGGATGATCTTGAATGATACTTGTGTCCTCTATTTATAGAGATTCCTTGTGAGATCATGGGCTTTATTTGGTGGAAAGTGTTGGCTCAATAATGCTCAGAGTAGTAGGACACATGTCAATCTCCAATTGAGCATGGGTCTTCGACCATAACCCCACGTTCTTTTTCATGATTTAGTGGGTCTCCCCCAATACCTGTAAAACCCAAATCTAACATATCAATCCCATCGAACCAAAAGTTAGAAGAGTTAGAATAATAGATAAACATGTCATTATTCCAAACAAACAAAGTGGAGTTGCCCTTATCGAACCGAACAACCACTTGATGAGAACGACCCATCAAGCCATCCAATTGAGCAATCAATGAGTTGGTGAACCTAGTAATGCAACCAAGCTCGAATCGAACATTCTTCGTTGGGCTTGATTCACGCTAATCATAATACGGGCCTCCCACGTTGGGCCTTCACTCCGTGATTTAGGTTTGATCATATCATACCCCAACATATGTTTAGTATGTTTTTGTTTTTGTTTTCCTCTCATTTTTTTAAAGTTTTAATTTTTTTTCTCTTTTACTTAAGAATAATTTGATCATTTTAAAAATAAAAAACTATTGTATAAATTGAGATATAAATTTTGTATTAAATCAAATCTTTAGGCATACATTCGATGAGATAAAAAACTAAAAATATAATTTTTGAATTAACCTAAAATAAAGGATATAAAAAAAGGAAATATCCCTAATCTTTAGCGTGCAATTTCGGCAAATCAGCCAGCTTATATACAAAAGAAAACAATATAGAATAGAAGTCTTCTGAGGGCCAAAAATCATCGTAAATATTGATTTCTCACTCAACTAAGCATAAGGCTGCAAAATTACATGTAGACCCAGAGAAAAACACAACAAAAAAAAATAATGATAACAAAAACAATAATAAAAACAATCGCAAAATTGAATCATATATTGAAGTGCACACACACAAACAATTGATATATTTGCACACAGGAGAGATTGAATTAGACAGACCAAGATGGGTGTTTAAGCAATCGCGAGAGCAAATCCAGAAGTTATTTTATTTGCCTCCCACCAAACTCTTGGCTTATGCTGCAATTGGAGGTTCCTACAAATAACATGTTTAGTCCATTATTACAAAATGATATACCCAAAAGCAGAAATTAATGGATTATGATACAGTATTTACCTAAATAGGTATGCATTTGGCATAATTAATCTTTGTTTCCCATAAAATAATAATCGACAGTTGATTTGTTTTGAGTGGAATATCTTAAAACAGTAAGAAAAAATTGATAAACAAGATTATTTGTTTTTTTTTTTTTCTCAACTCGAGTTACATGATTATCAACAGCTTTTAAGGACTTCAGATTATAGAAACACACACCATCTTAATATATGGCATCATAAGTAACAAAATAAACTTAAAAGAAAAAAAAAAAATCTTGTTATAACAACAGCAGTGACAGCACAAGTGGAAGAAGACCCACCTCTGCAGTCAGGTTAGACACGGCCAAGTGGATTTTCTCTCTGGTTTTTGTACCTGCAACCTGCCCTGCCCTGGCCACCTTTGTAAATGCACCATTTAGCCAAGCTGCTCCAGCAGTTACATACCTGATCACCAACAAATGAGTTCAGCAATTTTCAATAATTATTATGCGCAGGCTGAACATATCCTAAAAAGCTTTGTGTTTCATGGTCGCCGGTCTTACATCATGCATGGGACATAGAAAAAGAAATCTCAATCTAGGAATTGCAAATCAACACCCAGACTATAACATATGATTGAGCAAGTGAAAGTTGCAGTTTGGACATTTTCTTTACATGGAGAGATTTGACACTACAGAAGAGAAATCAAAAAAAAATTTAAAACTAAAACAATTAGAACTTTGTCCTCATCATGGCAAAGAATTTACAAATGCTGTCGCTCATGCAGCATTGTGAAATATGAAATGGTACAAAAATGATAATTATGTGATTTTTCAACATTTTAGAAAGCGTGCCGCAAATAATTTCCTCAGGGTACTAAGTGAATAGACAGATGACTTAGCGCAGGGGATTGTTATGATATACCTGCTAGTTTTTACCACTGATCCTGTATCATTAAGTTTCCTCTCTGCAGCAAATATTGCCGCCATTGTTTTGTCTGACACATGAAGTCTTTGATCAACAGACTTCACTTTCTCATTAACCACTGAAATCCCAACTGTCAATTTTTCTGTTAGTCCGACCCTCTTATCAAAAGAAAGAACCTTTGCAGAAGCACTGGCTCTTAACTGATGTTTTTCATCAAACGCTTTCGCTCTATTCATTGCATCTTGTCTAATGGCCGACCCTTTTGCAAGCACATTTGCAACTACATCTTGTGCTCTACTAACGTACATTCTTCCATTGCCAGATGGGTTAGTCGTGTCCTGCTAACACAAATAGATCACCCATCCATAAACCCCTCAAAATCAGAAATTTGCAAGAACAAACACAACAAAAGCAAGTGTAGGTCTCCAAAGAAAATAATAGGCGTTTGGTAACTTGGTTTGAACCAGAAAAATTCTAGTTCGAACCAGTTTTGTTACAATATTTTGTATCACAAAATTTGAATGGATACAGAATTTTCAATTTGAACCGGCGATCCAAACGCCGTCAAAAAGGTTCCAACAAAACATTTTGGGAATCTGCAGATTGCTGGCATCATACCATAAAGAGTAAGCTTATCTGCTATGAACTACTGAATTGACATTCACAATTGAAAAAACACCCTCCATGATAAATGCGATAAGGTAGTGTCCTTTCACGAGGGACATGTAAAAGAAAGACTTAACCAAAGGCATTTGGATCAACCATTCTTGGTTGAGGCAACAAGATACCCTCAAGGAATCAACTAAACACAAAAGCTGCTCAAGGAAATAAAGCCAACAACATCCATGTACTAGCACAATCTACACCTACTAAGCAAAGTCTAAAAGATATGGCTGTCCTTAGAAAGGGGGAAAATTAGAACATTAAGATGCATAGCATTATCTATCTCTACCTCAACATTCTGTGAGACATTGTCAGGAGCAACACATACAGCAGTATCCACCACCCTTACTTCCTGCATGAATTGCACTTTGGAATTTAGAAATCAAGGTTTAACCACCGTAGTGAAAATAAACTAAAAAAATAAAAATAAAAAATCATACTTAAAGATACCTGCATCTGAGGTTTTAATACATAGTTTTCAACAGGAGTTATAGTCACAATCTTGTCTACTATTGTTGCTCCCTGGAACATAAAATAGAAAGTTTTAGACTTCTATAGCAAGGTCAAAGAAAAATTATGGCTTTTTTTTTCAGGGGAATTTACTGCTTATATGTTTATAAAATAAATTTGAGTAGAAAAATTCTCTTTTGAGTAGCACCACAGCAAATAAGACTATCATGTAACCATTCTAGTTTGAAAGAAGGGCATCATTGTTTGTGGAAACTTTCATAAATGATTCTGACCACAATGAACCAAATACAAGGAATCAAATGAAAAGATTCAAAAAGAGAAAATAGAGTTCCCAATGAAATTAAGCACGAGTGCAAGGGAATATTGAACCAACACAAATATCAGCCAAGATACAACGAATGTGTTTCGTGGAAGGGAAAGTGCAGAGTAAAAAAGAAAACGACTCCTGGATATGACACATGCTATTAAACCTATTTCTGAAAAAATATACATCCCAGAAAAGGATAACCACGAAAACACAAAAAGTGGCCAGCCATGAACCAATCTATGCAGGTATACTATTCTGGAAACAAGAGTCTAAAGAAAAGAGGATGATCCAAACATGTATAAGAGACAGACAAGCAGATCTAGTTCACATATCATTGCCCAAAAAGAAGCGATTCCAGTGCTACATCATTTTTTGAATGCCAAGTTCTGATATTAAATGTGATGCTTGAGTAAACAATAAGTACATGATTTTCTTATATGAATTAATTTCTATTGGTGCAGTCTCCATAAAACACAGAACAATTCTAAGCATATAAGGTGGAATTCAGAGTAATTTAGATAAGTGAATGAAACAAAAATGAGCACTGTCAACTGATAAAGATTACCCATCCAAGTTAGTATCTATACTACCATCCATATGGTACATATAAATCCAACTGCTGCTTTAAGAGCAAAATTTAAACCACCAAATGTGAATCAAATTGCAAGCCGACAGTTATATCATTTTTTTAGATCACTCGTATGGACTAAAAACTATGGTGAAAGTTTCAAGCTAAATAGTTTTTGGGATTTGGGGGTAAATGGCCCATTTTTAAATTTTTTTAAATAAATGGCTGAAGTTTTTTAAAATCAGAGAAATGGCCCCTTTTTTAAATATATAATCATTGATTTATTAATGTTAATCATTGAGGTACTAATGTTAATCAATGATGCACTGCTGTAAAAAAAAAGGTCATTTCCCTAATTTTTAAAAAAGTTTGGCCATTAGCCTAAAAAACAAAAGTTCCTCCATTTATTTGAAAAGGTGACCAAAACAGACCATTTTTCTCATTTTCTCTAGTTATTAAATTCAAGTAATGCATCAATGGAGTATGCTTGATTCAGACCATTATACCAGCATTATTTCAAAAATAGATACAAATATATGTATGCATTTGTATGTTTAGAGTTCTCAATGTTAAACAACTGACATAGATACAGAAAAGGAAGGGCTCAGCATTGTTTTGAAAGCATATCAATGATCAGGGATTCAGGCATTGGCCTTAAGAAGAAGAAAATGAAACAGATATGAGGAAATACCGATAATAGCAAAGCAATTTCAAGCGCTTTTGGATCCTTAAATGTAACAAAGGCTGTCTTTAATTTCCCAGGTTCGCTGCACCCAAAACCCACAAAAAGAATCCACATTACCTCACAAGTCAAAATTAATCCTCGTGGTAACTTTAACAACTTCTAGAGAAGAAAAGGACAATTTCTAAAGTGAACTATCAAATTCTCTATTCTTAAAATTATAGAACATTCTATTGCTCTTCTATCATTGTTTTATTAGAATAAATCGTTAAGAAATTCCTAGGCAATAACAGAAGTCTCGTTTCGTTCTGTCCTTTAATTTCTTATATTCCATTTAAGCATCTTTATCAAGCCAGTAGAAAGCATGTGCTTGGTTGCAACTTTTTTAATATTCTGGATTCGTAATAAACTTGTTTACAAGAGACTTTTGCTAAGCACAAGACTCTTTAGATTAATTTGGCTGTTGGAGTTTTCACGGCTGTGTAGATTTGAACCATATGATTGTCATCTAATTCAGTTTAGTTTGCATAATTTTTTTTTAAAAATTTTGATATGATAAAGAATACCAATCTCATACCCCGCGTTTAGTTCACTGGTTAAAATTGTGGTAATTTGAACTTTTCTGGTTTGAATAAAAAAATCCAAATTGTGTAGTTTAAACAGTAATCCAAACTAACATTTAGATGTGCAGCTAAAGTGTTAACTTGAGCAGGATATCTAAGCTGAATTTGTGTTTAGATGAATATTAATAACTCTAGTTTGAAGCATGAAAAAAAATATTTAATTAAAAATAAACATGAAATATGTAAAAAGAAGTTGTTTAATTAAAAAATAATATGAAATAATAGTGTTAAATTATAAATATAAATATATGGGAGTGAATTCACTTTTTAATATTGGTTAGAAACATTGAAATGGAAGGGGGGTTTAAATTTTAAGTTGGGCAGTTTAACCCAGTTTGAACTATTAGTTTAGTTAGAATTAAATACTTTACCAAACACCAATTCAAACATTGATAGCCGTTCGAACTAAGCCGAACTGAATTGAACCAGTGAGACAAACACAGCCATAATTTCTCAAAACTGAGCAGTACTAGTACGGAACACCCACCACAGAAATTCTTAAATAACTTAACCAAATTTTGAATAGTAAATTAAAGAGAGTTCTCAGAAAATCACACTCCCTTTTTTATATGTTGCTCTATTTGTAAGATTAATCGGAAAATTAGTAGCTTTATCAAAGGATCAATTTCACTTCAACAACAACAGTAGTCTCCTTTTAGTCCTTTTTTCCTTAAAAATTTAACAAGTTTAGAGAGATTACTAGTCTTCAAATTTTTTTTTTTGGGAATTTAACTAATATAGATTATCGTTGTGCTATGCCTGCTATCACAACTTAAAGCCCAAAAACTAAAACTAGACTTCAGCATTGGTTTATAAACGAATCATAAAATTAATTCCTTAACTTTTTTCGTTTTATTTACTACCATAAAATTAGTCATAAAATTTCACCGAGTACACAGGTACATACAAGCAATAATACAGAAGAATGTCGAGATTATTTTTTTTTTAATTTCGTTTGTTGTCTTTTAAATGCATAATACTAATTAATACAGTAAAAAAGATGCCCGCAAATTATTTCTTTCTTTTCTTTCTCCTTGTTTACTGTTTTGGCGTTTCCTCGGTCACCATAGAGAGTCCAATTAATCTCGAAACCCAAAGATTCAAGAACTAAAACGACCACGAAAAAAAAAAATCAAAATAGTAATAACAATAATAAAGCTTTACTAACCAACGGATCTCAATGTGTTCAATTTCTCCGGAAAACGAGAAGAATTCGTGAATTTCTCTCTCAGTAGCTAGATCTGAAACCTGCTTTACTTGGACCGTCCTTGTCTGAATTAATTACCAAAAAAAAAAGTGTGAAGCTCAAAATATGGAAAAAAAAAAAGAAACATGAACTTTGCTTAATTAGGAACCTGCCTGCATTGTGAAGTAGAGCTCTGGTTTTTTACGAGGACGAACAAAGAAGAAGAGAGGAATGTGTTTATGAAAAGTCCCTGTGGGAGGCAGGTTGCAGGTTGAGATTCCTAATGCCAGCCAACAGACAACTTGGACTAATACCCTGTCGAGAGAGAAAGTGTGTGTATGAGACACACTCTCTTACCAAGAATAGGAAACAAGGGTAGCCTTTATAATTGCAATTTTGTAAAATTCCCCTTTTACCCGTATAATTTTTATTTCTTTTAAACCTAGGGCGAGGATGTAAAATCAACACCGTGTGGTGAAGTCCATTGGAATTACCGTAGACTATGTATTCAACCACTTATAGCTTTTTGGATATTTTGCATTTTTGCCCTTGAATTTATTACATATTTATAATTTGTCCTTGAACTTTTGATGTTGGCAAATTGTACTCTAAACTTATAAGGTTCATTTGATGCTTGGATTTGATATGGTTTTAAACTTTGTGGTTTGAACTATTAGTTTTACATCATAAAATTTAAACAGTGGTTTTAAACTAACATGTGAAGTGTAAATGTTTTAAGTGAGAATTAAACATCACATTAATTTTAAAATGAAAACTAATGTTTGAAAAACTATGGTTTATAAAAGAAAACGAGAATAAGAATAGTTTTTTGCTATAGAAAATGGTTCCAATGGTTGAAACTCAAGGGGAATCAGGTTCTTAAAACTGACAGTTTTGCCTATTCTAAACAAACCTCATCGTTCTGAACGATTTGAAACTTACACTTACCAAATGCCCGTTTCTGTGGACCTACAGGTTCAAAATTACTTAAAATGTTCTAAACTCACGCACCAACTAGCGCATAAATCCATAGCAAGACACCCATATTGATAGCGATGCTAGTTTTTCCCACTAAAATTGACATATAACATGCACATAAATAATTGATTAATAATATGAATAGTCATTTTTATGTATCTTGACCCCTAATTACTATAATTACTATCTTTAATTAAGTTTTTACAAAAATAAAAAATTTTAAATTAAAACTTTGTTTTATATGTAAATTTAAGTTAGTGTTTATGGTGACGCCCCCAAAATATTTCTTCTTAAACGGCAGACGTATGTAGTATAGAAAAGTTGTCGTATCCACAAGGAGGTGAAAATTTGTAACTTGGCAAATTGATAAAAATAAACGTTCAAAAAGGCAAGCGGCTTTTGAAAGCAAAGTTTAAAATGAAATAAATATTTTTGTGATTTTTTTATTTTAAAATTTAAAACATAAAATTAAAACGGTAAAGCTTTGAGAATCCCTTATATGTTTCGCAACTGATATAGAATTTTAACTCTAATTAATAATTATCTAAAGCATTTGATTTATTATATCTTTTCTCATTAATTGCAAGCATATTTTAATAATTTTATAAGTCAACCGAGAGCAACAATATAGCAAACCATAATGCAATAAGGGTCTTCCTATAAAAGTAGCAAAATAATCATCTTTTCTTAATGATTTGGTGCACTAATTATGAAAATTATAACCGTTGTCACTACAATTATAAATAGCATAATTTTAAGATAGCAAAAATAATAAAAAATCAAAATTATTATATTTTAATGGAATAAATTTTTACATTAATTTCAACAGCACTTCATCTTATGAAATATCTAGAATTTGTTAGACGTGTATGCTCTAAGGAGTAAAAATATAACATATTTTTGAAGTCATTTTTATCAATAAAGAATTCATTTCTTATTTATATACCAAATATTGTCCTCTTTACGTTCATATTTGTTGAATGTATGTTAAGCAAATAATAGTCTAAGACCATCGGTCTAAACCTTTAAGAATTTGACATATAATGGACAGATTATATGGAAGACACGATTCTTAAGGTGACGGTTTAAATCAAAAGATCTACAATCAAGGGAATAAAGTTGGGCGCTTTATTCATGTAAAGATTGTTATATTGTCTATATCCCTATTGAGAGATGGTTTGTCTTGACCATCATAGGTGGACTCCATAAATAGAAACATTGGTACGTTGTGATAAGTGACGATGTGTTGCATCAGGACATTAAGTGAATTGATTTGGATTAATAATTCTATCTTAGCAAATCGATTCACTTTAGACAATCATTTGTATTGTATCTTAATCTTGAGATAAATAGTGGGCCCGTTGTTTTGACTTGTGTCTTTTGATATATCAAAGGGTGACACCCATATTTTAATAATAGTATACATTCCGGTGCGTTGGAGGCATGACTCTTGATAGCGTAAAACTGTTATTCATAGATATGAAATTATAGCTCCTTTTTAGGAGTAGTGATATCCTCTTATATGCATTATTCTATAATTGAAAAACTAGAGCGCTCAACCATTTCGATACATAGGTGTAACCGAATAGTATACTGTCTTTGGATGTTAAGTTTTTCGATGGTGAGATAATAGAATGTAAGATAAAAATAATCAGAAAGGTAAGACAGAACTTGTCCTTAAGCTGATTATGGATAATCTTATGGGGATACGATACACTATAATATGTCATAGAGACTTAGCTATACGAGCTTCGTAATTCTATATAGTTTGAGAGTGCAGCTCCAAGCTTTTATTGGAGTAGTGTTTAAATTGATAAGTATGAAATGTTAGACATGTATGCCCTAAGGAGTAAAAATGTAATAAGTTTTTGAAGACATTTTTATCAATAAAGAATTCATTTATTATTCATATACCAAATCTTGTCCTCTTTACGTTCATATTTGTTGAATGTATGATAAGCAAACAATAGTCTGAGACTGTCGGTCTAAACCTTTAAGAATTGGGCATATGATGGACAGATTATGCAGAAGACACGATTCTTAAGGTGACGGTCTAAATCATAAGATCCGCAATCGAGGAAATAAAGTTGGGCGCTTTATTCATGTAAAGATTGTTATGTTGTCTATATCCCTATTGGGATATGGTTTGTCTTGACCATCGGAGGTGGACTCCGTGAATAGAAACATTGGCACGTTGTCATAGGTGACGATGTGTTGGATCGGGACATAAAGTGAATTGATTTGGATTAATAATTCTGTCTTGCTAAATCGATTCACTTTAGACAATCATTTGTATTGCATCTTAATCCTGAGATGAATAGTGGGCCCGTTGTCTTTAATTGTGTCTTTTGATGTACCAAAGGGTGACACCCACATCTCAATAGTGGTATGCATGCCGGTACGTTGGAGGCGTGACTCTTGATGACGTAGACCTGTTATTCATAGATATGGAATCCATAGCTCCTCTTTAGGAGTAGAG